>JAHBCN010009619.1:0-34508 GCA_019359885.1 Listronotus oregonensis
AGTAAAAACCGAGGTAAACACTTTTAAAATTTAAAAACAGGCGTTTTCAATTATTGTTTCGCAATTGTACAACTGTTAACATTCCTGAATTATTTTCGTTGACTTTTTAAAAAAGTAAACATTTTTTTTGTTTTTTTTATTAAAATTAACAACTTAAAACCATAAAAATAAATTTATATTTATAAATCCCAAATGTTTTATCAGAAAATTATTCATTTTTTGGTCTAACAAATTTTTTGGAAGGAGGAATTTTCCATATTTATTTTAAATACAAGAACCCTGTTCCATTCCATTTATTGCATTAACAAAATTCTGAAATAACTTTTGAGATCAACTAGTAGTTTATGGTAACTTTTTTTAGTCTTGGACTTAGTGCCTTACGTAGTGGCAGTGGCCTTTCCCTTCTGACAGAATACATTTATAAGAAATTTTACGTATTGTAAAATATATGTGTAGGGGCTAAAAGAATATCTATGGGTCAAAAAAACATAGTGTTTCCAAATCTGATTTTAAAGCATAAAAATACATTAAAACTCCCTAAAAATTGTCATGTTACAAATCCTATGTTTATCAGTGAATATAATGCAACAAAGCATAATAATATAACTTTGATAATACCAAGTTATGTAGATATTTTGATTCTTTAATATTTTTTTATGGATAACCACTAACAATATACTGGAGGAAATTATTTATAAAAGTCCAGAAAAATAATTTTTGTACTACAAATCCTACATTTTCATTAACAATAGTAATGATAAGCAAGACCTTATGAAGTACATCATATTTAAAGCTTTCCATAAACGCTAAGACCGCTTGTTGTTGGATCACTTCATGCAAACCCAGTTTGCATGAAGTGATACAAAAAAGTAATTCTGGATAAAAAATTCTGCTTTCGAAAAAATATAAACTACAATGAGAAAATAGATTTTTATTATGGGGGCGTCTCAAAAATGCAAAAACATAAAAGCGAACAAGAGCAAACAGTCATTTTTGGCCCTTTTTAACGGAAAATAATAAATAAAAAACTTGCATTAAATTTACTTCTTAACCTGATTCCGAACTTACGAAAAATTAAAAAATCAACATTTTTGCTAGTATGCATTTTTCTACTTTTACTTTAAAAAATACCTTTACATTACTAAACATTATTAAAAATAAATATACAATGTAAGTAACTTGGTGCAGTTTAGAGGTTAGATCCGAGATGGGCGTTATAACTCAAAAACGAAGTTTTCAAAAAAGTTTGACTTAAGATTTGGGCATATATAACTGTCTTGAAAGTTGCCTTCACTCCGATTTTGACCAAATTTGGTTTACGGAGTTTTTCTGGGAGCTGAAACAATTTTTTTGGCAACGTTTAGTTTTCGAGATATCACATTCATTTTTACTATATTCCCCTTCTTTTTGCACAGAAATCTTGGGTTTAACTGGACAATATTTTATAAACACCTTATTATTTTTTTAAAATTTATTTTTCCCCTTTTTTTCCATTACATTCCCGAAGTTTTAATGTCAAAGGCCGCGACCAAAATTTTGGCTTATAAAATCATCAGTGTATCATGGTTGCGGCTTTTAAAAAAGGGAAGTTTACAAATTAAAGGGAAAAAAATGGTGTAAAAATAAAAAGACAAGTTTTAAAAAGGAGTTTATAAAATATTGTATCCTAAAGTGTATAAATTAGAATTCGGGCAAAAAAGGGATGTGAAAATAAGGTTGGTTCGATTTTTAAATTTGATGATGAATTTTGAAAAAAACGTTGCAAAAAAAAATTATTTTCAGATTCGGGGTCGGACATCAAAAAAACCACGTATACCAAACTTGGGTGAAAATCGAAGTAAGGAAACTTTCATTTTTTAATTTCCGGATTTGTGACCCAGCCCCCAAAAAAACCCCGGGAATACTAAATTTTAATAAAATCGGTTATGGGGCCGATAAGTACCAAAAAAAATTCCCCGAAATTTATTTTGACACTAATGCAATTGCAACACTACAATTTATAAAAACTAATTTATTTATTTTTAGGATTTTTAAGTATATAAATGAATGCCTCATAAAATTTTTAGTTCTTTTTATAAATATATTTAAATAAAAAGCTAAACGTTTTTTTTGGGTTTAAAATTTTTTGTATGCTGTAAAAAAATATTTTACGGTTAGTAATTTTAAAGAAAAAATGGCGCTTCTGTACCCCGTCTTGTTAAAAAAAAAAAATGAAACAATAATTGGGAAAAAAAAAAACTTTTTTAAACAAAAAAAAAAAAAAATAGAAAAAAAAATTATCCCGTAGAATAGGGGGGGGCTTCAAAAATATGGTCGATAGCGTATTCGACGCTGAATGCAAATTTAAAAAAAACGTTTTAAGGTTTTTTTTGCTGCCAATAAAAATTTAAAAATTGCAAATAAAAAAAAAAAAGAATAAAATATTATACTTAAAAAAACACGGACTAACCTTTTTTTTCCCCTTTTCTTTAGTACAATAATATTGCACCCCTTTTTGAAACGTCAAAGTGTAAAAAAAGTAATTAAAAAAAGGCAGTCTAACGAACTGTCAACAACAGCTGTTTTTTCATTCTCTTGGAGGACGGGTTTACTTTTGGGTTTTTTAAAGCAAATGTGCTTTTTTAAATTTTTTATAAAGTTAATAATTATAATCCCTTTCTTTTTGTTTTGTTTTTGTGCTAATAGGGAAAAAGGGAAAATTTTTTTTACGGGGATTCCTTCTATTTTAAATAAGAATGTTGCTTTGGGAAAATCGTCAACAGTCTTTTTAAAAGGTTTGTAAAAAGGGGTTTTAAAATAAATATTACGACAAAAATAAACAAAAAATTATTGCTTTGCATGCGCAAATTAAAAATAATGGAAAAAAGGGATTTTTAAGGTTTAAAAAACGGTCAATATATGTTAGGAGTTTTTAAAAAAGAAATGGGCCCGGTTTAAAGGGAAAAGGGCCCAAAATACGGCCTTAGAAGCATCGGTTTTTCCTGTAACAAGGACCGGTGTCCCCATGTCACTAGACCGGCGGGGGGGGGGCATGACGGAAATCAAATTGTCTGCTCGTCATACTTTCCGGGAGGGGAGACAGGGGGCACATATTGGGGCCGTGTCCGGAAGCGACATAGTAAAGGAGATGCAAAACTCTCTCTCCCAATCTGATATCGGATTCATTAGAATTTTGGGAACCCTTTTGGGGAAAAAAAATAAAAAGGTGTGGGGCTACAATAGCCAAAAAGGGGGTTGCAGTGGAGGGGAAAAAAGGGTCCATTTTCCTTTTTTAAACCTACTTACCTACCTGGGGATAAAAGGGGGTTTCCCCTTAAATGGAAGGTATTTACAATATAGTACTATTTTGGGATTACAAAAAAGAAAAGTGTTAAATAAAGTATACTATTTGCAGCGATCATTACATCAAAATCCACCAACAAAATAACATGACATTCCTTTTGTCTTCCCTAATGTAATGGTCAAGTCTTTTAAATACTTACAGGCTTTTAAGAATAAAAATAAACAAAAAATTTAAAATTCTCCAATCCCTTAAAGCAATAAAACAAAGTTTTGTAAAAATTTAGTATATTATCTTTCTTTCTTTATAGCCTCATTCTTAAACTACTAATGAAATATTTACCTGATTGCTCTACTTTATAACCTAAATACCTATTATAATTATATACATTTTTTATTATATTTAAGTTTTTATTTAAAAGCACACCCACCTTAAAAAAAAACTTAATAATCGGGGTACAAGGTGCTCCATTACAAAAAAAAAAAAACCCAAATAAAAAAAAAGTAAAAAATTATTTTTTAAAAATAACACCACTTAAATATGTAAGTTGAAACAAATGACGAGACCAAAACCCTTCCCAAACACTGGGTTACCAGATTCGGCACATTCATACTGTATGTTCTACAAAATAATATTTATTTAAATCCCAAATTTAAAATTTAACATGGTTGGTTTTTGTGGGTTTTTTTTTTAAAAAGCACCTTGTTGTCTTTAATAATTTTTGCATCCAAAAAACTTCCCCTATGTTAGGAACTTAAAACACATGGCTTTCATTTTTTTTGTGTGTAATAAACGTTTTGCCCAAAAAATAGCAGACAATATCCATTTGATAACGGGGAAAGTCGGGAGGTTATACTTAAATCCGACTCTTTTTAAAAAAAACGGGTCCCAAAATTTAAATTTCCCGGGGAGCTTTTGGTTTTTGTATCATTTTCAGCTTGTAGCTTCACAAAAAGTCCTCATGATTGATTTTCTAAAAGTACCATTACTAAGACTCCCAAATAATATAAATATACTTAAAAAAGGCCTTTTTTAAAATAAAGAAATCCCAAAAAAATCGCTATAAAAAAGGACAATGAACAGGCAGGTTAAATTGCTAAACGGGTTGTTTGTCCTCCAGCCAAATTTGTTTATAATCAAACTGTTTTATTAGACAGGTCTATTAGCCACCTCACATTAAAATACCAAACCTCAAAATAAAATAAACGCTTGCCAAATTGTCCAAAAATTTTTATTTTTTTTTTTAAATAATTTTTTGGGGTAAAATTTTCATACCGAATCTCCCCCAAGCGAATAATCAATCTAATAAATTTTTAAAAAATTCGCATCTTAAAAAAAATTTGGAAAAAAAATTTAAGTTCTAGGAAGATGATAAGTGATAATTTTTTAAACACTTTTTTAAAAGTACAATGAGGACGAAAAATTCAAACAATTTTTTGGGAAAAAAAAATTGTCTAACTTGTTGAAAAAAAGAACTTTTTGGGGAAAAAATTTTCCGGGGGTTTTAAATTTTTTAAAATGTTTTTACACCATAATTTTGTAAAAATTTTTTAATTAATATTCAATACCCTTAAAAAATTTAGTGTGACTCCCCGGTTTTTCGCCCCCGCCGGAGCCGGGCCCAAAAAGTCGAGCGGGGCACCCGCCCTTAAATTTAAATTATAAATATTGGAGATAGAATTGGGGGGACTTTTTTAAAATTTCCCCTTCTTCAAGGGACTTTTTAATTTCCCTTTTCTCCTATGGTTTTTTTTGGGTTTTTATCAAAAATCAAAATGGCTTTTCAAAGTTAATAACAAATTTCAATTTTTATTGGCGAAAAAAAACCTTTAAAAAGCCTTTTTTCAGATTTTCATTTTTCTTTAATGAGCTATAAAAACGTATTTTAGACTATCAAACATGCTTAATCCAAGTATGTACTTATCTACTAAAACTTTGGTTTTTTTTTACCGTACACAACAACACAACTTTTTATTTGTGTTTTCTTATGGTAAATAAATTACATAAATGCATTTTTTCCTGGCGTTAACAACGTTAAACCATGTTGCATTCCTTTCACTCGCGGGTTTTTATTCAATCACAATTCTGGTTTTTATTGAGGCATCGTAGCTTAAATTTATCATTAAATTTATCAATATTCCACAAAACTAGTTTGTTTCATTTGCACTTTTTTTTTACGCTAAAAAAAAAAAATACTTGGGGCGAGGATTCTAATTACAAATTTTTGTAGACTAAACTCTAAAATTTTTCCTTTTCTATTGTAAATAAAGGGCGTTTATTTAAAAAGATAAGGATATGTTATGTGTGATGTATATGTGTATGCTAAATATTTACGTGTATACATCATTGAATAATTGTTTAAAAATACAAATATGTTAAGATAGTAAATACAGGGTCAAGAACAAATAATATACGAGGGGTTTCAAATAAGTTCCCGAGTGGGGTATCCACGGACCAAAAATTATGATGAATCCTTTGAATGATTTTCCCGAACGATATTGAAATATAGAAATTTTCGAATGATCCGAATATTTCTTTTGAATATTTGAATATTCGTTTTCCCAACAGCGGGTATATAACCGCCACTTATCGTTTGATAATTCTTCGATTGGCGGTTCATTCAAGTCAACTAGTTTACCAAAAAGGGGAAGAGCTATAAAAGAATGATTGCTTTTTTTATAAAACAATTTAAATTTATTTTTATATCTCTTTTTATAATTGACTCTAGTCCAAACTTTCTTTGGGTTTTTCTTGATTTTTTTTTTTAAAATTTTGACTTTTAACGT
The DNA here is from genome assembly GCA_019359885.1 of Listronotus oregonensis. Classification (NCBI taxonomy): domain Eukaryota; kingdom Metazoa; phylum Arthropoda; class Insecta; order Coleoptera; family Curculionidae; genus Listronotus; species Listronotus oregonensis. Next base: position 6,067 of record JAHBCN010009619.1, read on the forward strand.
TTGTGTTAGGGAATAAAATACGCCAGCAGTCCCAGGGGCCCAACTAGCTTGCTGATTTTGGGGGGTCTATATCAGAGATGAGTAGGAGATTGCCGATGGCAATGGAGCGAAGTATACCAGCGAAGCTGTCAGAGACTTTCTCCCTCCCCCGTCTGCTAAAGTTCGTCTACATGGACGAGAACGGGAGACGCACCGACGTTCCCCGGACGACCAGTGGTTTATTTAAATTTTAAAAAAATTTACATTTTAGGATGGCATACAATTAGAATTTTATTAAAAATATTGAAAAAAAAAATTTTAAAAAGTATTCCCGAGGGGGAAATTTGGGAACTGGGTCGCGGTTCGTCTCCGTTTTCCTTTCCATGTAGACGCACCCCGGCAGGAAAAGGCGTCTAGTTGGGGAAGTTGACCATGGGGGGCGTTTCTTTTTCCGTCGGTTTTTTAAAAACCCCATCGGCAATCTCCTATTCATCTCGTCATATAAGTCGTTTTTGGGACGCCAAGGGGGTTTAAAGGGAAAGCCCAATGCTATGGCCCATTGATAAAAAAATGCCCCGCCCATTTAAAAAAAAACCCCGTCAGAGTTGGCCCCCCCGTTTTTGCGCAAACAAAAATTTGAAAAAATTTAATTTTTCCCTACTTAAAATGATAAATAGTGTGTTTGGGCAACACAATATTTTTATGAACCCAGTACCTTTTTGGTCTTGGGTTGTCTGGTTTTTGGGGGAAAGGGGGCCCCAGGGGGCCCTAGGGAAACTATATCCGCGCTGTAGTCAACCCCGCCCGTTCATCATTCGCCTTTTTTGTTGTGGTTTGTGCCCTTTGCGCCGTTTTAAATTTCGATTGTTTTTTTTTGTGTGGGGACCTATATTTTGTGGTTGCAGAAGGTTTTTGAATTGAAAAAAACCCTTTTTATTTGCGCATTAGTGTTTATTAAATTGCATCATAACTTTATGTTCATGTTTGTTACTTATAATATCAAACAAACATTGAGGTTGTATGGTTTTAACTGCACCAAAGATAATACTACTACGCATAGATGGTTCATTTAAATGGGGCGTTTTGAATCATTTCGGAGATATCAATGCTTCCGTAAATGCGAATAAAATTAAGTCGGCAACTTCAAGCCCCAAGCGTGGAATCGAGGTACGAAACCATGTGCGATATTGTTGTAACGTCTCCTCGCTGAAAATTTTATTCGGAATAATAAGAGCAGTAATAATCGTGTGTTTTCTAGTCGCGTTTCATCATGCCAATAGTAAAGACTCGCCGGCAACACTGTTTAACTTTCGTTCAAGGATAGCGCGAAAATCTCTCGATGGACATCGGCTCGCGTTGTTGTATCCCGCTAGGGGTATCAAAAATATAGCATTGAATGGTTCATCTTATCCGTAGTAGATGATTTTGCTGCACATACCCGGTATTTTGTACTTTAGGTAAGCATTTATATTTAAATTAGGTGCTTCTTATGAGACGTAACGTTAGGTAACCGAAAAAATAACAAGATATCAATTATAATAACAGAATAATGAAAAATTTCATAGGAAATAGCAGTGAGAAAGTAAGGCAATCCCAACTATCTTTTTAGATATCACAATGTTTGTGTATTTCTGTGATACAAAAGAAATAAGGTTTGCATTTAGGTACTTTTATTTCATTTAATAATTTAATACATTCTATTAAAGGATCAAAATTATTAATTACTGGGCAGACCAGACAAATTATAATATATACATGGAAATGGGAAGAAGGTACAATTTTAAGGATAAAGCCCTTTTTGCTTTTTCTCTGTATTTGTTTAAAAAATCGATTTTTGGTTTCTTAAACTTACATTATCAACTTTTTAAGCTCGACATACTTGTAGACACATAATATTAATGGATACTGTTACAATGGACTTAAAAACAAAAGACACAAAACATTTAACCACTGTTATTCTGTCTCATAAATGCTTGTTATTAGTAAAGTATATGCCTAAAAACCAAACCAAAATTTTCACTTTTTAATGTACAACCAGAATCTTAGCATTAGATTAAACAAAAGACATTTAAGCACTATTCGTTCCTTTTTTTATCACAAAATTAGTGATAAGTACATGAAACTACATACAATAGTTTGAAATTTATTTTAAAATCGTGTTTTTATTTATTTACAAAGATTGTTGGTAAAAATACAAAACTACAAAATATCAATTTATTTAAATAGAAGGCTTTTTTTCATATTAGATCGGATGATATAAAATCCAATATTACACAATAATTTTAAATATTCTATGGTAGTATCGTTTAATAACCAACAATTTTGTGCAAAAAATAAAAAAAAAAACAGTGGATGCTTGAATTTGACATTTGATGATGTCAACTTTATAGATAGTAAACAAGAATCATATGGAAGTCCGGCTCTGACCTACTATTCATTGAGCAAACTCCGCGGAGCCAATCCTATTCCCGCTGCCCTTGTACGCCTAATAATTTTAGTTTTGGCATAGGGCTTCCCATACACCTTTAAACTCCTGTTTATAGAGATTTTTTCCTGAAAGTTTCCACAACGTATTTTACAAATGCCTACAATTAACGAAAATCCTTTTGTTATAAACCATCTTTGATAGACCTGAAGTGTTCCATGAAAACAGTTATTAAATACATTTTTATATACGTACATACATAATATGTAAGTAAAAAATTTATTGAGTTTAAAACTTAACACTTTTTACTAAGAACAACTTAAACAACTTTGCTATAAAAGACATATAGTAGGAACGAGAGGCTAATTTGTGGTATTACCATCATGTTTGTGTCCATCGGGTTAAGGGCTAAGCCCCCCTAGCCCTCCCTAATTGCGCCACTGCTTGGTTCAAAACCTAGCACACACCACTTTTTTGTGGACCTGTGTAATATTTGATAGTAAGACAATGTAAGTTTTAGATGCATACTCATTTATTTAAATCAAAAAATATTCCGAAAAATCCATTTTCTTTCTTATTTTTTTTTTGTTTTATGCGTGTTTTGTATAACTAAAAATAAAAAAGAGCCTTTTTATCTTTATATCTGCAAGTTTTATAAGTACCGGCGAGACACATCAGGCTTTTAAAAAATAATGTATACGATCTCGTCCCGTATTAACACCCCAGCCTTTTTGTATACTCTTCCTAACAGCATTTTTAGAGGTTCTCAATGCTTGAAATATTTTTGAGGAGATTTGTACACAGCACATGAGACTGTTTTTTATTCAGTAATATTTTAATATTTTACATTTTTTGATCCACTTTTTAAAACTCTAAAATACACCTTATAAGAGCGATTATAAAAAGAATAAAATAGTGTACACTATTTTTAATAACAAAAATACCTATGTAAACTTAAAAAAATTAATTTTTAAAAAAACGATCCAAAAAACATTTTTTTGTTTTTTTTTAACGTCATCATCATCATCACCCCTTTGTGTCCATTGTTGAACATAGGCCTCCCAATCATTTTCCGTTCCAACGATTTGGTTTTCCCACTTCCCTTTCGGGTCTAGGCCCCCCAAAAAACCTTTTTTCCCATCGATCATCCCCCATTTTGCAACGTAGACGGCCCGTTCCACTGTTCGAATGACCCAACGACATCACTGACACCGGTTCTTTTGCGCAAATCCTCGTTTTTTATGGGTTTCCCCAAAGGGCACACCAAGATGGATCTCTCCATCTTCCTCTGTGTAACTTAAGTTTTTAGCTGTTTGTTGTTATTGTTATTTCTGGGGCCGGTTTTAAAAGTTTTTTTTAATTTACGGGAATGTCAGCTTGAAAACGTCTTTAATCTTCCAAAAGTGTTATGAGAGAGTGGTTCTTTTTTGTTTGCAAGTCTTTATCCCTTGAGATGCTAACCCCAGGCGTACAGTGACGGGAAAAAAATTTCGTACATTAGGTTAACATTTTATGTCAATTTTTTTATTTGGTAAACTTGGCTTTTTTCCTTTTTTTTCCCTTAATTAATATTCAATAAAATAATGACTCCAAAAAAAATATATAGTTTTTTTTTTATTAAAAAAAAACAGGGAAATTTAAAACCCCCTTTTTTTACTATTTAAAGTGGGGGATTTTCCATTTTTTCATTTAAATTTTTTGGAATTTCCCCAAAATCAATGTTTTGTGGATGAAATCATTGTTTTTGTTAATTTCCACATATATCCCCAAAAGTTTTTTGATTGGATTATATCATTTTTAGGGGCCAATAAAATAAATGTTATTTTCCGTAGCCAGTCCGAAACTCTTTTTTGTATGGAGGGGATTGCCGCTGGTATATAAAATTTTTTGTTCAAATATATTGTTTACCGATGGCAACATAACATTTGGAGATTTTTATAAGTTGACTATTAAATCTTTCTCGAATGGGGGATTGCCTACCCCCCCGAAAGAAATACCCCCATACATTAACAGAAAATCTTCCACTTTTTTTGTTGGGATATCTTTCCTCCCTGTATTTTGCGGCCTATACACTCTAAACTGCCCGCATAATAAGATTAAAAATTTTCCCATCGGAAAATATCCCCTTTCCCACAAATCCATCCCGGTAAATATTCCATGCAAACCCATTTTTTGCTTTTTTATTCATATCGGAAAATTTTTCAGCTAACTGCTTCTCAATTCCGAATTTTTCCTAATACGATTTCTTCCGTTTTACTGTCCCAGGAAAATTAGTTTGGTTGTGTGCTTCTACCAGCTGTCTGAAATGATTGTTTCGCAAAAAATTTTTTTCTATTCAATTTTCATTATCTTGATTTTCGTTTGAAATTTTTCTTCTACCACTTCCAGCCCCAATAATCCTGTATTTTCCATTTAGTTTTTGATTTTGAATAGTGCTTTTGGTTTTCCAACTTGCTGAGCTATTCTTCCCAGAGAAAACCTTTCCCTTGAATAGAGAATTACTCTCGCCTTTCTAGTTCATTCTTTTTCCAAAAATTTAAAAAAAAGTAAAATAATATAACTTTAAAATTTGTGACAGATAACAATTTGTCAAGTAAGGTATATTTCCGGGTGATCCAGGTGCCCAAAAGCCAACATCACACTGGGAAAAATTAGGTTACGAGATTTTAATTCCGTCACTGTACATGAATTTTGTTTTTGACATATTGATATTAAGATCGACTTTTCCACACACCTCTTGCAGGTCCTGCAACATCAGTCGCATTTCTTTTAGATTTTCCGGGAATAGCACTATATCATCTGCAAAACGTAAGTTGTTTAGGTTCCTGCCATGTATATTTATACCTCTCTGACTCCAGTTCAATTGTTTAAATGCACTCCATGACTGTAATAAACGTTTTTTGGACATCGAGCCTTGCCGAAAAACCACCTTCAATAGTTTGAGGTGGGTTTTTTCATGTAGTTTTACGGTCATTGTTGCTTTTTATAAAAATTATGGATGATTTTGGGTATATCGGTAGTCGACTCTTATTCCGAAGTGCATTCCACAATGATTTAGCTTTTATTGTATCGAAGGCCTTGTGGAAGTCCACGAATGTCATTACCAAAGGTCTGTTGTATTCGATTGTTTTTTCTATAAGTGTTTTGACGCTTTGGAGGTGGTCATTTGCTCCAAATTCACGACGAAAGCCTGCCTGTTCTACAGGTTGATAAAAATCTAAATTATTTTCCAGTCGGGTGGTTAAAATTCGAGTAAACAGTTTGTAAAGATGACTTAAGAGGCTTATTGGTCGGTAGTTCTCTAGTTCTGCTATATAATTAATAATAATAATAATAATAATAATATATATAATTTTTTAATACTTTTATTTATATTGCATTAATTTAAAAAAAATATCATAAGAACCGTTTTAGGGGTATTCCGAAATGACAGATATCGACAATGTTTATTATGCACAATTTAATGGTTAACATTTTGTTTTTCAGACGATAAAAAAAATCGTTTTCGCAGAATATGACGTAGTACATATTTTACGAAATACAAATAAAGCTTTATAATAGGCTAATGACTATCTCTCTAAATAAGGAACAAATTCGTAACAGTTTGAGTGCCTGGCGTCATATAGGGTTATTTATTATTAACCTTCTGGAAAAAAAATCTGAGAGGGTCTTTTCCTTTTCAATTTTTTCAAAACACGTGAAATTGATGGATATAAAAAATGTAGGTATAAATAACAGACTTTTATGAAGATTAGTCGTAAGAAAAACTGATGAAATGTCGGAAATTGATAATTTATTAATAAAATTCTTTATTGACCTTCTTTATGATTTTGAACTTTCCTTAAAATTCTTCATAAACTTATTAATAATGATTTAAAACTAATAGAATGCTCATGGATAAAGAATGATAGTAACTATTAATATAATTGGTTTGGTAGGGAACAAAGTCCTACCGTCGAAGATATATCTATTACAGGTATGGTATTGATAACACAGGTCTGCAAAAAATTTGTGATTAAGCGATTTTCATTTTTTTCGCCTAATTAGGACTTACATTGAGCTAAAATAGCCCCCTTTTTATTCTATCACGTACACTTTTTTATAAACCAGTATTATCTCTGAACACTAGAAAAAAATTAATTGCTTCTTTTTCTTCAAAACCTTGAGAAGAGTTAAAACCCCGTGTTTATTTGAAAATTCGTTGAGGGATTTACCAGTCTTTCCTAGAATATTGTTGGGGATTCCCCGAGACTCTGTTTATTTAGTATTTAGGACAGAGGGCAATATTATTTAGTTTTGACTCTGGTATCGATGTGGTGTTGTTACAGGCGTTATTTCTCGGGCGTTGTGCACCGAAATCTATCGGCGTTTCGTTGTGTACTTTTTATTTTCATTGTGCAAAATGTCTAGTAGGTGTTGTATAATAGACCTGATGACTTTTTTTATTTTTTGGACGGTTCATAGTGAAAAAGTTTAAAAGAAACATTACGATTTCGTAAAAATGCATATTTTCTTCTTAAAGTAAAACTTGGAGATCAAGATAAAGTTTGGGGACCACTTATCTGCAGGGGCCCAAAACAGCCCCAAGGCATTGGTTTAAAGGAACAAGAAAAACCCCATCGTTTGGTGTACCAATGGTCTGGAGAGAACCCAGAAATCACGTCGACGACTGCTATTTTTGTCTTTGTGATACAAAGGTCAAAACACAAAATCTCTAAAGTATATCAACTATCCTAATTTTTTCCCTCGACAATAAGACCAGTTCTACATGATGCTGATATACCCCGTACCAATTCCGCCAAAAGTCTTACAGTCCGTCGAATCTAAACCTTCAACAGATTCAGAGATTGCTTTTTGCCCATCTGCCTCAGGAAGCAGTGAACCGCAGCTATTTTCTCAAATGGAACCAAGCGACTTAGTCAAGAATTTAGGACTTCCAAAAGATCTGTCTGAGATTTTAGGATCCAAGTTAAGGGAAAAAAATTACTGGCTCCAGGTACTACATTTTATTGGTATAGAAATCGTAAAGCTGAGTTTGTCGATTACTTCGCCGCAGCTGGTTCACTTGAATATTGCCAAAACGTATCAGAGTTGGTTATTCATCTTGGTGCTCCTGAATATAATCCTACCAGTATACTTTTTTTAGACTCTTCGAAGGGAAACCAAAAGAGCTTTTCTTCACAATGCAATTTTATGCATCTGTTTCCGGTTGGTCATTCTACTCAGCTAAAAGAAAATTAAGAAAACTTGAAGAACTGCTTTTGAGGATAAACTGTAAGCAACACAACTGGATCTTATGGGTGACCAAAATTTTACATTGCTTTTAGGTCAACAATCCAAAACAAAAACCCAAATGTGAGGGGGACAGCAGAGCAAGAGATGACCACTGGACCAAAAAGAACGGCCCCCCAAAAAAAATTTAACACTGGCTCCAAGAACTAATCCAAAACCTAGTGGCCCCCAAAAAAAATTTTTTCCCCCCCACATAAAAAATTTGGGGCTGATGAAAAATTTGTCAAAGCTCTAGACAAAAATGGTGACTGCTTTAAGTACTTGTGTTCATTTCCGGGGGTTTTTCTGAAGAACAAAAAAAAGATATCTTTGTTGGGAAAAATAAGAAGGTTAATGAAAAGTCAAAAAAATTAGATGGTTTGAAAGATGAAAAAAAAGCATGGAGACATTTAAAAAGTTGTAAATAAGTTTCTAGGAAACTACAAAGCCCCGGGAATTTAAAGGTATTGTTGAAAACATGTTGGAAAAATTTTAAAAAAGTTGGGCTGAAAACATGAGCATTAAAGTCCATTTTCTACATGCTATCTGGACTATTTTCCGAATAACCTTGGCGATGTCAGTAAAAGAAAGGGGGGCCCTTCCACAAAGACATAAAAAGAGGGAACCATATCAGGGGCGTTGGGATGTTAAATGATGGCCATATTCTGGTGCAAAAAAAGGGACCGTCCTACCCAAAAGAAGAAAAACCTAAAAAAGTTTTTCGGGAAAAAAGAAAGTTTTTTTAAAAAAAATAAAGGATTAATATATGTTTTTTTTTTATTATTTTCGCTTTTTTTTATTTGTTTTGTTGGTTTATTATTTTTTTGTTTCTGAAAAGTATAAATTTTTTTTCTTTTTAAATTTTACCATTTTTTTTAAAAAATTACGTGATAAAAAAAAATGAAAACAGATTTGAAATCAGAACCACTGAAATACTAAATTTCAGTTGAAAAATTCAATTCACATTTTAGAATATATTTAAACGCCGGCCTGTTAATTTAACTTTATATTATAACGTTACGAATAGTAAACAAAACCTATAAAACAATATATTCTGAGGATGAAAGCGGAAAAAAGGATGATGAAGCGGACCAGTTTTTCATTGATACAGATAAAAGTTGAAATAGTGATTACACTAATGAACTATTAAAAAATAATTGTTTTAAATAAGTTTCTTTTTTTTTTTTTACTTTAAACAAAGTAAAAATTATTGTATTTATTTAAATAAATTATATTATTGTCTGTAGCGAAAAAGCAGATTTAATTTCGCTGTTTTAGATATTTTCTTAATCTAAAACTTATTGTTATACAGTGATTATTACTTTTTGGTGATTTAAAATTGTTTTAGTATTTGAAGGGGTAAAACCCTTTGAAAGAGTTTTTTCTAAAATTTTGACTTAAATCTCAAAATTTTTAAAATTTTAAGATACAACTCAGAATTTTAACTTAAAATTGTAACTTATACCTCAGAATTTAAAAGTTATGATTTGTTTTTCAAAATTTTGACTTATATCTCAAAATTTCAAAATACTGTCAAGATATTCCGACCTATATTTCAGAATGTAAAAATTATAAGATATACGAATAGGTAAGAATTTTAGGGTTAAATTCCTAGTAATAACTGGAAATGTTAAAATTCTTATATAACTTTTAATTTTAAAATTCTGAGTTATTACTCGGAATTCTACCCTAAATTTTCGAGTTATATTTAAGAACTTTAAAATTTCGAGTTATATTTCAGAATTTTAAAATTTCGAGCTAAATCTCGGAATTTAACTTTAAAACTCTGGCCTATATCTTGAAATTTTTTCGAAAAAATTTTGTTTTGGTTTTTTAGAATTTTACCTTAAAATTCTTTTTTATGTATAAGAGTTTTTAAATTTCGAGTTATAAGTCAGGATTTTAAGGTTAAGTTAGTCTTGAGTTTTTACTCGAAATTTTAAAAATTTTCAGATTTAATTCGGAATTTTAGAAAAATATATATTTTTTTATTTTGGGTGTTGCTTCTAGAGTTCTGTACAAAGGTTAAAAAAAAATATATTTTTAAAATATTTCCTTTTTCGATGTAGCATATAAAAGTCTATTATGTATTTTAATCCAAGAAATCAAAAGGGAAAAAAAAAATTTTTTTTTCACACAAAAGATTATACGAGACTCTTTCTGCAGTTTTTTAGCAGCACAAAAATATAATAGAAAATATAAGCCTCTTTGACTTTTAAAATACAAAAAATATTGCTAAAAACGCTTTCTGAATTTCACTTTTCTACTCCAATTGAGTTACATCGTTTTATATATTTTTATTCTGTAACATTTTCTTTCATTTTTATTCATTTTAGTTTAACTTTTGGTACAAATTTAGGATAAGACCAAATAATAACAAAACAAAGATATTGGATATTATGTTTCTAAAATATTCTATTTTTCTTTAGGAGAACTTTTTTTATAACTTTTTTCCGCATCAATCATACAAAAATATACACCTGCCTTTTTGTTTTTATCCTAAATATTTATTCCTGGCCTTATTGAACTACAACACGGGCTTATTTATAAGAATAAAAAATCTCCCGCAATTTTTCTCTCGCAAAGAATGGCAGCCGGGAAAACAATTGTAGCTTTGAACCGGGGAGATGATCGATTGCATGGCATACGGGCGATTTTCAATCTTCTGGATTTACCTGCATCAACGATATTTTATTAAAGAGTATTGTTAGTATGGCAAAATTCTCAAAGGATTTATTTACGTTTGCATTTCTTTAATAAAGCGGAAAACAAAAGGTATTATACAGAGAGTTAAAAAACAGTGTAATATATTGGTATGTTTTGGAGATTTTTTTTCTTATCACTGGTTTGTACCAATTGATACAAGCATTTTTTTTGAAGTTTAGTCAGATTGTGTGATATCCAAAACTAATCAGAACAAAGCTTTTTTGTATTCCCTCCAAAAAAAGGGCGATTTTAGCATTTTGTACAGTAATGCACATTACAGACCTTAAAATCATCAACATTACTTCATAAAAACACAATTTAACCAGAAACAAAAACGTTTATTTTAAATGATGTGACTATAAATATTAAAAGAACATAAGCTATTTGTCACCATTGAAAATAAGCTTTAAATTGTGGTCATCCTATCAGACAATAGTATAAAGAAGCATATTTCTCTATAATACAGGGTGGCCGTCCATATTTTGACCCATTTTGATCGCGAATAACTCTTGAACAAATAAAGATATCAAGATGCGGTTTTCGCAAATATACTTATATTTCTTTAAAGTTTATTCTCGTATCTTTACCATTTTTAAGTGACATTCCATTAGCCCAAAAACAAAATGGCCGATTTTCCGATATAGGACAACTTTGTTATATTAAATGGAACACCCTGTATATGTTTCAATATTTTTAAAATTTAATTTTTTCCCCTTTAAAAAAATGTAACACAAGCTATGGTTATCTTAAAAAATAACGCATTTATTGACCTCCAAAGAATTGACTGTATGTCGAAAAGTAATATTATTTTAAAAGGTCATTTTTGAAAAGTCGCCTGTGGAAACAAAGTTATCTCGTTTCCATAACAGAACAAGCCTCATTGTCAGCCATTGTTGGTCATTTTTGACAAGTTATTTTAATTAGGAAGCGCAAAATGTTCTCGTTAAGCGAAAAAGGAAAATGTGTTATTATGTTTGCCGAAACCAAATCAGTAAAAGAAAACCCAGCGAAGATTTAGAAAATGTTTAATAAAGCTCCACCCACAAAAAATTCAATTAAAACGGTACAGAAAATTCTGGAGTACAGGATCTTTAGCCCGTAAAAAGAAATTAGTAAACAATGAGAATTTGCTAAATAAACGTTACAAATTCTGGAGAGAACTCAGGAAGATCCAACATTGTCAACAAGAAAAATCTCAAGTTCAGCCAAATTTTCCCAAAACTAAATACAAAAAATCATAAAAAAAAACTTTAAAAAAAGCCAAAAAAATTCAAATGTTGGATAGACAATAATGTCAGACGAAGCCAATTTTTTACCTCAAGGAAAAGTAAATAAGCATAACTGCAGGTTTTGGGCAACAGAAAATCCTCAAATATAACGAACACGTTAGAGATTCGCCAAAAGTCACAGTCTGGTGTGGTATTCAGATTTGACTTTCCAGTTTTTTTCTGGGGGGATATGAAAAGAGAGGTGTTTTCCACTTCCCCAAAAAATTTGAGCAATTAAAAATTAATACCAAACAAGAAAATATTCCTGAAAATTTTTTTGTCAATAGTTTTAATAATTTTTTTTTTTTAATTTAAATAAGTGCGTCGAAGTCGGCGGGAAAGGATTTTCAACATTTACAGTAGTTGCACTCGTTGTTAACTTTTACTTGCATATGACGTCACGCGAAACATATGTCGACGCCATTACAGAGACAGCGTTTTTAGTGCGAATTTTATGATTTAAACTTTAACATTGGGTTTTATTGAAAATGCAGCAGATTTCCTAGAAATATAAAATGTATTGTGTTTGTTGGGTACCAAAGAATAATTTAAAACGATTCAAATCAGTCAAATACCTATTGTAAGTTAAAGTTGTATCAACAATTGTGCTGAACATTTCTTTCATTTACCACAATTTCTACAGGAACTTCTTGGGTTAGTTCTAGTTGAACATTGTTAAATATCTTTTTAAATTTTTTTTTGGACTCAGTCTAAATAGGTCGTCATGGCAATACAACAATTAAACACCTAACTTTTTTAAATTTGGACATTTTTCAAAAATTGACATTCATTAGAATGTAATTGGTAGTTCGATTCAATAACCGTTGTTTTTATATTTTAAATAATACTAATAATAAAAAATGTGTAATTGATATTTTTTTGTTGATTGCCTTATTTTTATATTCTTTTACTTACCACAAATCAGCAAGTACTGTTAATCTCCATAAGGCCTCAATTCTAAAAATAATCTGTGTAAATAAATAATAAATAAGAATTTTCCAACCAAATTTTTTTCCGTTTTCCTCAGTAAATAATGATATATTAAACTGAATATACACAATCGCTTTCGTGTTTTCTATTATACTGATGGCAGGCCTAATATTATTCATGATTGATATGTTTATCGATAAAGCGAAACCCCGATCCTCATCACTCTATTGATTAAACTTAAAGGGTTCTCTATCCATATTATAATTGACAGTTTGATATATCAATTACCTTTTTTTCTTTATTGTATATCATGATGCAAAATTTGGTTATTAAAACATACAGTGTGCCATAAATTGATGATGCAAGTTTTATTGGTAATAAAAATAATTTTGCTCCTAAACTTGTATCTTATCTAACTGGCCTTTTCGCTGCTTTTATTTATTAAAAATACAACGTTTCTACCCGTATCTTTAGACGTATTCACCTAAAAACCCCTATTTTGAATTAGTCGCCCTTTACATTTTTTCCCAAAAAGATGCAGAATAGGCCTTTTCATCACAATTTTTTTGTGCGCATGCGTCAGTATCAGCCATTTTTTCGTACTGTTTTTTGTAAACAAGCATGTTAAAGGGCCTGTAAACACATAATTAAAATAAAAAAATACTAAAGAAAGTATAGTTATTGAAGAAAAGAAATACGAAAATAAAGAAAAAAGTGTCTTAATTAGCAAATAGGTTTTTTTAATCGATTATTATAATGATATCAGTACGAAAAGGAACGAAGAAGCGGTGTTGTTATGGAATATGTAAGAGTGATACACGCTATAAATCATTTAAATACAATACAATTTACTCAATATAACAGTTGTATATATGTGGTAGGTCTAATTAGAATAAAATTATAGATACTTTTTGTATAGTAAAGAAGTAATGATGCCTAACCTCTCAATTAGCTCACTTCTTTTTCCTTTTTAAAGACGTCCATGACATTAAAGCTACCTTTTTAATTGCGTACAATTATGGGATTCAACTGAATTATAAATCAATGAAGCCCCATCAACGATTTTTCCAGTAAATGATTTAATTGGGGAGATAATACTGCATTCCAAGCCATTGTCGATCAAAACAGTACGAAACTTTTGATTTCGCCATTTCAACATGGCCCTTTACTCTTGTCACATGATGAAAAGGCCTATTTTCCATCTAATAGCCCTTGTTATAGTTGAAATTTTTTTGTACGCATGCCCAACTTCCTCCATGTTTTTCGGACACTTTATTTACAAATGTATGAGTAGTGCATATGTTTATAAAAAATTGAAAAAAACAAGTAATAATAATTGATTTTTCCTACGAGCGTGCGGAAAAGTCCACTTTTCCGCACGCATTTGAATGCGCAAAGTTGCACTTTTCCGGTCGGCGTGCGGGAAAGTGAACTTTTCTGCACGCCCGCGGAAAAATAAAACTACTCTAAAATCTTACAGGTAAGCAAGATCTATATTGTATTTTAGTAATTGTAGGCTATTTCATGCAATATACGAAGCCATTGCAAGTTTTAGTTTATTCTCTTTTTTGTTTGTTACTTCGTAATTTTCAATATTTCAACTAAAACACAAAAAAAACATTTTTTTAATTACCCTGTATAATAATAATAAATGATTATAACAAGTCAAGCAACAATATGTAATCTTGGTGATTTTAACACATGTCAGATTTTTTCTTCGTTTCCATATGAACAAGCAATTGCACAAATGAATTTCAATACAAACAAGCATTTTTAATGAAAATGCGTCATAGTATCTTTTTTTAATTAAATAAAAATCCGACAAAAATAATTATTTAAAATGAGTAGTTCCGATGAGGAGCTACCAGATTCTATCCTGGATGTAGCAAATACCGTAAGTTTGAATTTATTACCAGCAAAATCTCGTGAAGAATATGAAAATCAATATAGTCATTTCGAAAACTGGTGCTCCAGCAAGGGGACAAAAAGTATTAAAGAAGAAGTGTTCTTGGCCTATTTTGCGGATTGGCAAAAAACATATAAACCTAATACTTTATGGAGTAAGTACTCTATGTTAAAATGTGTCCTCAAAGTGAAAAGGAACCTTGATTTAAGTTCATATTTCAAGCTAACATCACTACTTAAACACCAAAACGTGGGATACCGGCCAAAAAAATCAAAAACTTTCAGCAGAGAAAAAGTTTCAAGATTCATGAAAGAAGCACCTGATAATATTTACCTTCTAATAAAAGTTGCTACAATTTTTGGATTAGCCGGTGCTTGTAGGAGAGATGAACTTACAAAAATAATGATTGATGACATACAGGATAATAAAAATTTGATAGTGGTGAAAATTTCTGACAGTAAAAATAACACTTCCAGAATCTTTGTAGTGTCCGATGAAACAAATAATGGACTTTATCTGCAATTGTACCGTAAATATGCAAATTTGCGAAAACCACATACCCCACACAGACGTTTTTTTGTCCAGTATAAACAAGGAGCATGCAGTACGCAATGTGTGGGAATAAATTCAATAGGTAAAATGCGTTCAGAAATTGCTGCATACCTAAAATTAAAAAATCCAGAAGAGTACACTGGACATAGTTTTCGTCGATCCTCTGCGACTATGTTAGCGGATTCTGGAAAAGGAATTACCAATGTCAAGCGACTTGGGGGCTGGAAATCAACGGCTGTAGCTGAGAGCTACATTGATGAATCCACAAATCAGAAAAAGGATATGTCGAATAAAATACTGACCATGAACAACTCCCCTTCTGAGCTAAGTCAACCTTCATCAAACTGTACAATAAGCGCTTCCATAAGCCACCCGCTAAATGAAATTACAGATTCTGCAATTAATTTACAATATGCTAATAACTGTTCTTTTGTTGTAAATGTTATCAACAAATAATTCCCATTTACAAATATGTTGTAGTAGTTCTTTCAGATTAAACATAATTTAAAAAATAATCATTGCTTTAATATTGGTATTATTTGCGCTTGTAGGAAAAATTTTGTTCCTAACGCTTGGCAAAGTGACTTTTCCGCACTTGACTGCTTGCACGAACTCCGCTTCGCGTCGTTCGGGCAACGGCAGTCGCGTGCGGAAAATATACCCTTGTAGAAAATAACTATTTTATAAACAGTTCAATTCAAAGTATTGTGCATACATAATAAAATAATAATATAAATATTTTAATTAAAATATATAATGGTATCTATAAGGAAAGGGGCTAAAAAACGTTGTTGTTAGGCAGTATGCCGCAGAGATACGCGTAGTAAATCCTTTCAGAAGAGTTTATATTATTTTATTACTTTTCCAAAGCCTGGTTTTAAATATCGCCGAAAACTCATTAATGGTCGGTTGCACCAACAATTTTAAGTAACCCTTCGATTAGATTGGATTATTTGAGCGGAGATGGCAAAAATGACCTCCACCACTGCAACCTTACCAGATTTATTGTGGTTTCTCCTATCGTTCTTTAGAGTACCTTGTCCAGGCCCGTCTTCTTAACTAGATTCCAGAGTCTTGACACTGGCCACTCCATATATCATGCCAGTTTTGGCTTTTCCTCACCAAGCCTAGTAAACCTAAACTTACATAGTGCTTCGCAGTGGCACCACACATGTACGGTTGTTTCTTCAGCCTCCTGGCAGAACCTACACAGGCTATCCTTCACCAGGCCTATTCTTTCCAGGTGCTTGTTGAGTTTGCAATGTCCTGTTAGTTGACCTACCGTTATCCTTACGACTTTACGACTGTGGCTCAGTAGGTCCAAGGTAAACTTGGCGGAGCAGGTTTTAATGAACTGCTTTGCCTGTCGTTGTCCTGGTGTTTGTAACCACCAGCTTTAAAACTCTCTGTCTAACCAGCTAGGCCTGCCGAGATACCAGAGAATGGCTCAGGGCCTATCATTTTCATGGCTGATCCTCTTTTGGCTATTAATAAGTTTCCCTTAGCGTTAAGTATTCCTTAAATCTTCAATGTTAATAAAAACACATATTATATTTGTTTACTTTATTTTAAAGGAGAATGTGGTCCAACAACCAAATATTTAGACCACCTCAGTTGTGTTAGAAAGAAAACTAGTATAATCGTTTGCGCCATAACATTAAATAATATATTTTGTCGTGGGTAAAATAATCACAACATGGATTTTTTTTTATATAATTACTTTTACTTATTACCATGACAATTCAGTTCTACTTGACATTTAACTTATTATCATCCTGACATCTCAACTAGTTCGGCTTTATCTAATACTTGCTTCACTTACGACCATAGCACTTCAACCATCGTCGTAACTGAACACAATTGTGGGCTTCTACGGTAGGATGTACTAAAGAAGCACCATTTATTAATTTTTTATTTAATTGCACTGCTATAAGGGGTGATTATGCTTGTTGCCCAGTCATATTTATAAAAAGTGCAGGCTTTTATTCCCTATTAACAGGGGTTAAGTTTAACAAAACTAATAATAATTAATATTTTTTAGTTGTACAGAACGCTTAAATTTATAAAGCAGTTTGTTACTTAAATTTTGCCTTTCCATACACAAGCAAGATTTTCGACTAACCATATGAATGTGCTTAAATAAATTAACATTAACAAGGGGTAATTGCTTCTTATGGTACAGTGTAAATTAATTACAGAATTAAGGTAAATTTTAACCACATGTGTTTGTCATCATTAGAACTTAAAAGCGAAATTGCCACATATTTCACATAATATACCAGGTGACAATGAAACCACTGGCCACGGAGTTCTTGCCAACAGAATATTCAAACTTGGGTGAATGTTAGGATTAAGTATAAGGGAAATTTTGAAGAAGAGGACTATTGACTGCAGCTACCACTACTCGAGGTACCGGTACCAACTAATTTATTTTAAATGGAATACCTTAAATTCTATATGGAATTTTAAACAACTTTTATTTCTTATGTCCTATATTAAGTATTAGCGGTTTTTAAGATATTTAATCTTAAAAATTGCTTATTGTTCAAACTAACTTTAATTTTAAAGCAAAACCATTGGAGTTTCAATCAAAAATGTCACTGATTATGTTAGTTTTTTTATAGTACTTCTTTATAAAATGTAAAAAAAAATATGTAAGATTTATGTATTTTAAAACTTTAACTGGCCAATATTACTTTTAAATATCCTATCCATTTACCACAAAAGCAACTTTCTCGTCGAAAAATCAAAAGTTCGTTATAAAAAATGATCCAAAGCTACTCCAAACTAAATGATACAGATACATTATAATCGCTAGAAATTATATCAAGTTAGCCATGGTCAATATACCTGCTGCTGTTTTAAAGGGCTTTGGTAACTTTCAGCATGTTTCCTTTTCTTGTGTCCTAAAACCTTCTTACATACCAAATCTTAAGTTTTTACTCCCTTATAAAGTGCCCCATAACTTTAATAAGTCAATACGTAGTGAGCGAATCAGTAAAATCTATCTAAAATCTATGTAAAATTAAGGAACCTTGCATGAAGATTTGTCAGTGTGAAATCCCTCTTTTACCATGCATTTTATATTATTCTTAATTTTTTCTATTCTAAAAATATAAATACACGTCTGATTTGAAAATCGTTATTTAAAAAACTCTTTGTTAAATTTGATTGTGCTTTAACCTGTATAAAAATGTACCAACGTCTTTTAGTCAGATAAATATTCCTGATGGAAAAATATTTTTCATCGGGATGTAACTCACGTCACTATTGTTTATACCAGATACATTATAATCAACTAGAAATTATATCAAGCTAGCCATGCTCAACATACCTGCTGCTGTTTTAAAGGGCTTTGGTAACTTTCAGCATGTTTCCTTTTCTTGTGTCCTAAAACCTTCTTACATCCAAATTTATTTTACTCCCTTATAAAAAAATTACCCCATAATTTTAATAAGTCAATCGTAGTGGTGAATCCAGTTAGAATCTATGTAAAATTAAAGAAACCCTTTCATGAAGATTTGTCAGTGTGAAATCCCTCTTTACATGCATTTTATATTATTCTTAATTTTTTTCTATTCTAAAAATATAAATACACGTCTGGTTTGAAAATCGTTATTTAAAACTCTTTGTTAAATTGATTTTGCTTTTTAAACCTGTATAAAAGATGTACCAACGTCATTTATATCAGATAAATATTCCTCGATGGAAAAATATTTTTCATCGGGGTGTAACTCACGTCACTATTGTTTATACCTTAGATACATTACTATGTAGACAACCTAAAACGTAATTTTATTTATTTTACTTTTTTCTTTCTTTGCATCTGCGTTTACATATCCATCATTTACCCTTTCTAAAAAACCGTCGTCGGTGTTTACGTTCACCTCTACACCTACGCTGCTTCAAGCAGACCTTGCACAACAAGTAAAAAATACTTATCCTTTTGTTTTTATTTTTATATTTCCCAAAGAACTATATCCATGTGGGGATTTTCTACTTAAAAAAATTTAAACTTTTTAAACAAAATATTGTAGTACCTTCAAACAAACTTTGGAATTAACATACATACAGGGTGTCCGGGGAAAATGTGGGAAATCTCCAACGAACTAAAAATAAAATTAAAAAGCCGTTTTTAGGCGGGATGTTTGGTATAGTGATCTGTTTGTTTTGTTTTGGAAAAAATGTAAACAAATGCCAGATTTTAAAAATCGAAATCATGAAATTATCCTGAAAATGTAATAAAATTATTTAAAAAATATTGGCTTTTGTGTTAATATAGGCCATCGGTTTAAATATAAATATTTATTAATATGACAGTTTCAAGATCCGATTGTACCCGGGAACAAGGTTGATTTAGACGCTGCTTTTTTGGTTTTTAAAAAAAATTATGTTAAATCAGGTTTTTACGACACTTCGATGTCCCTTTTTTCTCTTTTTAGTAGGTTGTATTATTCAATAACACGTTTTGTAAACTGACTCGATCAACAGCAATCGAATGGAGCATCTAAAGTAAATGACATGTTGTCCATCGCTTGAGATAATAAACAAAAATAGTTTTGTGGGTTTAAAAAATTTTTTAACAAAAAGAATAGTCGATTTATAAAAATGTTTTTTTGGGGTTGCAATGCCATAAACATTCAAAAATTTATTATTTTCAAAGTGATGTTATTCAGAGTGTTTAATCAATGTTCCAGAGCAGTGTGTTTACAAGAACTATCCCGCCTTGCCCCCCTGAATATATTTATGTCAAAAAAGGGGTGTATACTTTATTTCTATCCAAGAATTCGTTGAAAATCTCCCTAAAACATTTTTTAATTTCCGTTCAGTTATTTTTTTCTTTGCATCTGCGCTTACATATTTATCATTTTAACCTTCCTAAAAACCACCGTTCTCGGTGTTTACTTTCAGCTCTACACCTACACTGTGCCGACCTTGCGCAACAAGTAAAAATACTTATCCACCATTAAGGATTTATTTTTATATCCTAAAAGAGCTAAATTCATGTAGGGATTTTTCTCTTAGAATTATTCCTTTCTTTAGAACAAAATAATGTTGGGCCTTCAGAGAATTAGCATAAATACAGGGTGTCCGGGAATATGTGGGAAACCATTATTTTATATCTTTTTACTGATTTTTTTTTCTTGGCATCTGCGCTCACATATCTATCATTTCAGCCTTCCCAAAAACCACCGTCGTCGGTGTTTAGGTTCAGCTCTAGACCTACGCTGCTTCAAGCAGACCTTGCAAAACAAGTAAAAAATACTTAAGGTTTTTATTTTTATATCCTAAAAGAACTAAATTCATGTACGGATTATATATTAGAATTATTCCTTTTTTAAAACAAAATATTGTTGCACCTTTACACAAACTTTAAAGAATTAACATACATACAGGGTGTCCGGGAATATGTGGGAAAACTCTCTAAAACATTGTTTCATTTCTTTTCACTTATTTTTTTTCTTTTCATCTGCGCTTACATATCTATCATTTCAACCTTCCTAAAAACCACCGTTCTCGGTCTTTACGTTCAGCTTCACACCTCCGCTGCTTCAAGCAGACCTAGCACAAGTAAAAAATACTTACCCATTAGGTATTTATTTTTATATCCTAAAAGAACTAAATAGTCCATAATCTGAAGACCTGAAAGTACCCAAAGCTGTAAATAAATCTGTACAGTTTTCATTTGTGGTGCAATTCTAAGGTCTTTGCAAATGCTTTTGAGCAAGAAAAAATTATCACGAACCTGCTGAAAATGGCTCCCCAAAGTCTCAAAAACAAGTTTCTCGCGAATATCTGCCAAAATATGTGAATTAGAGAATTTTTGTTTGAACAAAAAATGGGGATCGCCTCGAAATCTACAAAAATGGTCCTTACGATTTTCAACACCCATATTTTTCCGTAAAAATGGCCGTCCAAAAAAATCCATTAGGTTCTACCTGGATAAATAGCCGGAAACGCTAAAAATGCAGATGGGCAAAACAATTTTTTTCAAAACCCAGAAAGATGGTGGACAATTTTATTGGGATAATTAAACACTTGCTTAGGTCTCATTATAAAAAGGAATGTTAATAACAAACCATTCTTCAAAAAATATCAATAAATTATTGAGATACTCTCAAAATATTGTAAAAAAAAATCTTGACCGCTTTTTATAATATTCTAGAAAAATTAGAATTAACGCAAACTCTTATGCAATGATAGGTACGGGTTTTCCCATTCCGATGAGCTTTGAATGAATTTAAAAAAAATTTTCATTTGCTCGAGTAATTTGGGAAAAATTTCCCCTGTATAAGTAATCCCTGGAAATTTTTAGATGCGGTAGTCTAACGGTAGAGCGGCAGCTAAAATGATGGGTAGGTTGGTAGGTTTAAAGTGAGTGGACTCTTTACGCCCTCCACTGCGACCGCTCGGTCTATTGTGGCTCACATCTTTTCATATTTTTCCCAATAGGATCAGACTTTTAATGAATCCGATACTAGATTGGGAGAGAGTTCTTACATATATCCTCTTACTCGTGTCGCTACCTGACACGAGCACAATTTGTGTTCTGATGTGTTCTGGTGTCCCTGTCTCCTGGAGAGTATGACGAGCAGACGGTTAGATCCGTCATGCCCTCCTCTTCCGGCCTAGTGAGGTGGGAAGCTACCAGGTCCTTGTTACAGGAACCAGATGTTCTTTCTGAGGGCGCATCTCCACTCTTACCCTAAAATGAGGGGCCTTTGGGTCCCGTTATCTCGAAAACTATCGATTTTTGGGAAAAAATTACAGAAACCATTTTTGTAGACTACAAGGCAATCTTTATGTTTTGTCCAAACAAAAATTCTCAAATTCGCATATTTTGGCAGATATTAGCGGAAAAAGTCAGTTACTGGACTAAAATCCATGTAGGGATTTTTCTCTTAGAATTATTCCCTTCTTTAAAACAAAATATTGTGGTGCCTTTAAAAAACTTTAAGAGAATAAGTATGTATACAGGGTGTTCCGGAAAATGTGGGAAATCTCCCGGATATGAAAATGTACGTAAAAAATATACTACAACCTCAATTAAGTTTTTTAGACATAATTATTTAGCCAACAGGTATATTCCAATCTTCTGTAAATACGATGTAATAAGGACGGGTTAGCTGCAACACTTATGACCTCCTTTTTTACGCGCTGTATTGATAAGACCTTGGCACAACGTTTTTTAAAACCTTTAACTATTGTCTAAAAATTAAGTATTCTTTATTCATGTCGCTAATCCTAACCGTTTTAGAAAAAACGTCACTTTAATACATCATTAGGTAGTAGTTATTTAAAAAAATAACGTTCGTGGTGGCACTACCGCGTTGCTGCGAAATGCAATAATTGCATGTTTCAGTGCTTGGATAACGTTGACAGAACTGGGGAAAATGGGTTAAACATTAAAAAAACCCGACAGCCACGGTACTCTAGTACTCTAGCTAGTCATAAATCCTTCGTGAATTGTCATAAAGGTAAAAAAAATCAAGCATTTGGCGTATTTCGATATAAGATACGTCTTTATTTCTATTAAATGTTCAATCTTTAACCAACCTTATGATAAAAAATATGCAATCCAAAATTAAAGTTTTACTTCTTAGTTGAAAACTTCCAATTTTGTGAATTGCAGTTTGACCTAGGTGACAGTACAAAATTCCCCTTTTTCATATTCAACCCCACAGAACTTCTTTTTAAAAAACTTGATTCTATTGGAGTTCGATGGGAGCCAAAATTTCCAAAGAGGCCTAAGTAAGGTTTGGTTTGAAGTGAGTGGACTTTTTACGCCCTCCACCGCGACCTCTCGGTCGATTGTGGCTCACATCTTTTAATATTTCTCCCAACAGGATTAGACTTTCAACGAATCCGATCAAATTGGGAGAGAGTCCTTACATCTCTTCTTACTCGTGTCGCTATCGGACACGAGGATATTATGTGTTCTGGTGTCCCTGTCTCTTGAAAAGTCTGACGAGCAGACGATTAGATCCGTCATGCACTCCTCTCCCGGTATAGTGAAGTGGGTAGCTACCAGGTTCTTGTTACAGGAACCAAATGTTCCTTCTGAGGCCGTTTCTCCGGCCGTTCCCTATGAAAACGGTTCAATCCGTTTTCTGTTTAAAGCCAGGAAACCCTTTTCCCTGCAAAAGCGGTTCTGTCCGCCTTCTGTGTGGATTCAGGGATCCCTTTCTTGGCACCTGTTTGTTCGGGATGGATTAGCCTGTGACGTTTCGGTCAGCGCACCTTTGTCACTTTTTTTCTATGAAAGCGGTTCTGTCCGCTTTCTGTTTGGAGCTAGGGAAGTAATAGTCCACCACGGCAGAGCCCCGCATTACCGCATTAAGGCTAGATACTCTGAGAGGTCGCCCTGTATCTTAGAGGCACCGTTGGAGACACCTGTTTAAGGCACAGGATGTCATTCACTCATCAGCACGATATGCTAACACCTTGAGTTAAGCCTTGTGTTCTCCTTAGCTTCGGATTCTGTTCCATAGGCTAGCAACAAGAAGTGCTGATAACCAGCAACTCTAGCGAATGTTCCAAAAGATCCTACTGGGCTCAACCATGACAACGACGTGCGAACACAGCGGTGGGCCAAAGTATAGTATTTTTTTATGTGGTTTTTTTCCATATCTAGAAGGTTTCCCACATTTTGCCGGACACCCGGTATATTAAAACTGTCCCTTAAGAGCATTCATCATCAGCTGATCAAGTTTAAATCGTGCTTCGATGGTAATAAACGAACAACAGACCGTGTGGTGACCACTGGCAACAATGTACGGTCGCTATGGCAACCGCAACAGACGATTATTTCTGACCAGGGTCGGCTTTAGGTATTTTTCACATATAGGTTTTTTAAAAAAAAATAACAAGCATGTGCAACAAAAGGCTTTTTTCAATTGATTTTTGTTATTTTTATTACAGTTATACAGCTTAAGGTATGAATTTCCATTATTATTTACTTTAGCTCTTATTTTTATGGGAAACACTCAAAGGTCAATTTAATTATTTATTCCTACTTTAGAACTTAATTAAACATAATTTTTTTAAAGGTACATACGGCTTACGATACATCATTTAAAAGCTCTTATTTCACACAGTATGCTCCTATATTTTGGCACGATTCTGTCAAGCTATTTGAAAATGTGACCAACCATATTTTGCAATTCAATAAGGTCTTTTTCACTGAGCGACATTTTTAGTTTATTGAGAAAACTTACCTAGTTTAACGTAAGCTTTATTTTCATATTTGACATTGACATTTTATGTTTGTGTGATTTGTTCCTTTTCATCGGGTATTTAAAAAAGTAATTATAGAAAAATTTGAAAAAATTATAACGTATTAATATAACAGGAAACTTTAAAAAAGTTCAATTATAAAAAGAGTAAAACAAATTATAAAATAATACCACGTAATAAAATAACAGAAAATTTTCATAAACTTTAAAAAAGTGCATTTATAAAAAGATTAAAATTAATTATTATAAATTAATATCACGTTATAATATAAATAACAGCAAATAAACTTCAAGAAAAGTGCAATTATAAAAAAATAAGACAAATTATAAAATAATACCACGTAATAATTTAACAGAAAATAGACTTATATAATAATACTAGCTGCAAAATCCGGCGCTGCCCGGCTCGAAATACATCGCACGCTTAATGATTGTACAATCAATGATCACCAAAGTAGTATTTCGCATCCTAGATACAAAAATAACTACTTTACCTGTTCGCCTGCATAGCACTGCTAAAACTATGGTTAGACTTTGTTGATTCTATTTTGTTTCCTCAAAATTAATTTTGTATTTTACTTATAGTAGTAATAGTAGTCGAAAAATCATATTATAAATGGGCTTGCCATACGTCCGGATTTATTAACCATGTCCGGACTTTTGTCAGGACTCGTAAATGCGTCTGGATTTTGAATATTTGGGAGCACTGCAGCGCAGCCAGTCGCAGCGCGTTGCCTGTATTCTGTTCAGTAAGTAGTTTTATTTTTAGTTTGTCTAATTTCTACAACCATTTCAATTAGGTAAAATGGCAGAAAAAAATTCATGCACGCGTTTCACAATCGCTGCTATTTATCCTAGGATCTGATGGACCGTCCGGACATTACTCTTATAAATTATGGCAACCCTAATTATAAACCTTTCATAACAATAATATCCTACTTACCGTTTTTTCATAGCAAGTCGTCTATTTTTCCGACTTGTTGACAGACATAATCGTTTTCTACCACATTCATTTTCTTTATTTTTAGTCCGTACCATCTTCACAAGGCAAATCAAATTAACAGGCACGCAATAATAACAAATATTATTTTAATCTGCTAAAAATAGACATTAAAATCGCTTCCCATGCACCTGCCACCACGCGACATCCTATGAGGGTTGCTGCGTTGCCAAGATGTTTTAAAATCTAAAGGTTTCGTTTTTTTTTTTAAAATTTATTAATTACGAAAATTTAAAAGTTTGACAAAAAACTAGGGTTTATTTAAAATTTTGGTCTCTTCATAAATTATGGGGAAAATGTAAACAATGAGGGAAAGTATTTAAAAAAATAAATATTACACAATAACAAAACCAAAAGTTTATTTTTAAAAATTGGTACTTCTCAATACCTTTCCCTCATTTGTCGATATAATTAGAATATATTTCCAAAATTTTGTTTAATTTCGTTCGTTAGTTTTGGTGCCATTCTTTAAAACAAAATAGCTTTGTAAACAGCAGGTATGAATCCTCTTAAAAACTAACGCTACAATCTATTTAATTCACTTATTTGATTTATAAACTACTCTTAACCTAACCAAATAAAATTTTAATACACGTAAATCGTAATATATTTCGTTTCGGGTTAAGAATATTTTTAAATCAAAGTTTTTAAAAAAATTGCAATAACGATCAGGGCCGTATTTAGGCGGTGGCGAAATGGGCAGCCGCCAAGGGCGCAGCTACCAGGGGGGCGCAAAATTGGCAATGAAAAATTTTTTTATCCGTTGTCAGTACCGTAGTCATATTACTATTATTTTTTATTGACAAAATTATTCAAATAAATTAATTACCACAGAACAATTTTATAACAAATTTTTAACTTAGATACTTAATTTAATTATTTTTAATAGACTGAAAAAATGTATAAGCTATTATTAAAATATTAATTTATCCGATACCTACAGCGAGAATGTAACTCTTTGAATTTTTTTAATATTCAAGCTGCGGATAAATTGGTATAATATAAATTGGGGGCAGCACTAGTTCCTTTCTTGTTGCATATTATTTAATTTATTAAAGTATAAATGTTATAGGTTTTAGTAGTCCTACTATGCAATATATTTTCGTAACTACGATTTTATTACTAAGCAAAAATAGTAAGTTTAATCATCCCCAAATAAGGATGACATTCCACTTCTGTCAGTCAGATAAACAGTTGTTTTATATAATCATATCTTTTTCAAATAGTAGGCCAATTTTTTTATATAAAGAAAATTTAGAATTTGACACAAATTCCACCACAAAATTGGTATTTTAAAGAAAATTCTCGGTTTAAAAAACTTTAAACCTACAACTTTGCACTAATTTTTTAAATTTCCGTATAACCGCCGAAATCCCCATTTTCGTTGAGGGGTATTCCATATTCCCTAAATCCCCCGGTATGTGGGGAGAGGGGGCGCAAATATTAAGCCCCGCCAAGGGCGCGGCCATACCTAGATACGGGCTTGATAACGATTACAAAAAAGAAATAATAAATTTTTTGTCTTACATGAAAAGCAGTCTCATGCTTTACTTTTAAAACTAAGAAAATTTTGTTGAAAAATATGCATTTGGTTATGAAATATTCTATTTGTTTATTAAACTGTGTTGCTGTTTTTTAGTTAAAAAAAATGGTTGTTGCTCTTTTTAACTTTTAAAAACAATTCCATGTATAGATATCAATAAAATTTTATATTATTTTAATAAAGAACGATTTTTGTAGCCACCTCAAATGAAAACTTTTCTTTTAAAGGTGGAGAGGAAAACAAGTAGAAACGTTCAAAAGTTGAATTTAAGAATTCAAATTTACGCTGTCCAAAAAAGTTGCAGTATAACAATGATCAAATTTAAACGTTTTTTTTTCAAATCTAAATGAATGAATCTTAAAAATAATAACATCTGCTTGGACCTTTTTGCTATAATTTTAATTGGTTTTTTACAAACATAATTAAAGTAAGAGACAAATAATAACTAATTTTTAGTAAAACAAATTTTTACATGAAAAAATAAACAAAATAATAATTTCCTTACGAAGATGAATTAACGTGAATTGGGGTACAAATTCAGCATTACAACATTTATCAAGTTCGCCAGTTAATACATTTCAAAAAATTTATGGTGGGAAATGATTTTTATTAAACAAAGAGTTAATAGCAGCTTTGATAGCGTATTTCGCGGTTGGTTTCCTTAATTTATTATTTAATTCTAATAGTAAAAAAAAACAGCTTCTTGGTAATACTAACCAGAACTAGTTCTTAGTTCTAGTTCTATTAGTTTTGGTTAGTAGTAGTAGAATTATCTGGTTATTAGTAACCAGAACTAACCACGAGCAAAGTTGGCACCACTGCAAACTGAAACAAACAACATCGACAAGATGACGCCAAAAAACAGGAGATATTGCCCCTCCTACTCATGACAAAATTAGATGCTACTATATTTATTACTTGTTGTTTAACGCAGTGGAAAATGTCCACCTTTGTATAAGAAAATCGTTGAAACATGGCCTTCGGATTTGACATGATTTTTCTAAAAGGGCTTTGGTGCCCCTAGGCTTTTTAAAATTTTCAATTAAGGAATAAACATAAAAAAAAGATACTGAAATAAATTGAAGTTCAATGAGAATATATTGAATTAAAAAATGATGCTAAACCAAAAATCATGTTTTTTTATCGAACATCATTGATTTATATCACGTATAGGGCTTATAGATACAGAAACTTATTAAAAATCCATGAAAAGTTTGTTTTTACATGCAATTAAAAAAACATATTATGATAAAGCCCCAAGAAATTATTGTATTAATAATTAAAACCTTTTCCCCTAAAACACATTTATTAATTCAAAATAATAGAAAATATTTTCAAAACATTAACGTTTACAGCTTTTAAGAAATCCATAGAGATAATCTAGCTTTTCGAGGAAAACCCGGGATCGTTCAAAGAAATGCATTAGAAATGGCGGCCGCATTTAGGAAACAAATGGCAGATTAAGTTGTTTTTGCCTGGTTTAACTTAAATAATTTCTTTATTTAAGAATTAATAACCCTTTTAGGGTTTTTTGGGTTTCGTTAGATCTATTTGTCTCTTTTTTTGAAAAATAAAATTTTTGTAATCTAAAGCTTAATCAAAGAAAAAGAATTTTAAAATATATAT
>JAHBCN010009620.1:0-34563 GCA_019359885.1 Listronotus oregonensis
TGTCATTTTACTTATTTTATAGACTACAGAACATTTTTTAAAATGGATCCCACAGCTTCTTGTAACGGTAACATTTTTTATTGTTTCCATGTTTATACATCTTCAATTGGATTACAAAGAATACTGTGTGCATTCAAACATACAAAAAGTCATAATATTTTTTGCGAATATAATGCTTGATTTGATCAATGTTTAATTTTAAATGAGAATATTTCTTTAATCACCATAATAATTTTTTGTCCCTAAAAGAAATTCTCCTAATATTATGCCAAAAGTTATTTTTTATGCCAAATTAACTTTGTTCCTAAATTTATGTACCCAAATTTATATCAGTTTGTATTTTAAAATAAAAAATAATTACCATAAATTATGCTTAAGAAATTGCTTTTATGTCTGAATTATTATCAGTGTTCCCAAAGTAATAGATCTATATGAATTATATTTCCTGTCACCAAAATAAAAGCATCACCTAAATCGGTTAGTTCTGGTTAGTTTTGGGTAACTCTGGGTAGTTCTGGTAATGTTATTAAATTGTTTGGTTGTTAATTGTATTTTTGAGCTATTGCGCATACATCTACAGGTAACGGTATTCAAATAATTTGCCTTTTGACATGTGGGTGCAGAGCTGTCGGTTAAATTATGATATTAAAATAATTGAAAAATCGTATTTAATTACTTCTCAGTAATTGGATTACTTAATTCAATTACTTTCCGAAAAGGGTAATTGTATTTAAATTATCAAGTCATAGGATAGTGTAATTGTAATTGGTAATTAATTATCACGAATTCCAAGGAATTCAATACCTTAGAAAATAATTCGATTACTTGTGAAGAAATTACTTAGAATACTTAGAAATTTTATTATTATTTAATTACCTAACAAAATAGTTAAATTACTACGAAAAATATTATTACCTTTTCTTATGGAAAAACTGCCGGAATTTTGGCCAGCCAGAAGATGATTGATGCTTATCGCCACCGTCATTATTTTTTTTTGTGAAAAAATCTGTTGTGGTTAGTTGTGGTTAGTATTAAATGACTCTAAAATAAAAATGTCTTTCTATCTTACCCCAAAGATAAAAAGACATTTTTATTTTAGAGTCATTTAATGTTTAACTTGCCGAGAAAGCAGTTTGAATAGTGTGATTTGCGCTTGATGCATATTAGTATAAATATTTTATTTGTTTAGTGTATCGTGTTCAATATATGTGGTAATTTAAGTAAAGTAATTGCTAATTTATTAATCTACTTTTAGTTTTAGTTGATAATTAAATTATTTTTAAAAAACATGCTAGTAACTGATAATCGTAGTTTACTACTACTTAGAAGAGTAATTGGTAATTTTAATTGAATTACTTTTTAAAAGTAATTGCGACAGCTCTCTGTGGGTGAAAGATCTATCATTTTGAAAACATACCAATTAATAAAATAAGAAAAAAGTAACTGATTAAATCACATTCATTTTAAATGTGCATTTACCAACTTTTATATATTTTTTAAAAAATCTGATCCATAATGTTGCTTAAGTGATGCGGGAAATAGCGGTTAATTAATTTATTTTTTCTTATTTTAGAGAAAAAAAATATATATAAATTTCAATTATATTTATATTAGGAAAAATAAGTGTGAGCTGTGTATATTTCTTTTGTTTTATAATATTTTTGTCCCAATCAATAAGATATAAGTACTTTTTTCTTTGAGATGTTCTATGCCCTTCTCTATAATTTATTCAAAAACTCCTTATACAACACATATTATGGAAAAACAATAAACTATAAAAAAGGCTTTTTCTTTAAATAGTTTTTTTTAAAACTCCTTATACAGTAAATAAAAGACTGACATAGGACATTTCAGTAACATTTATCCATATCCATTAACCAGAAAAAAAAAATTACACAAATCATATTTATTGTGAACGAACTGTATACCCAATTAAAATTCTAAAAGTTTAAACTCTTGAATATTTAAGAAGTTTTAACATTAAATAACAATATTTTATTCCTTTTCTGATCAAGATAATCCTAAAAAGACCTGTTTTTAGTTTCACGTTTTTGAACCAACAAAGCAAGCGTATTATGCAACTAGTTTTGTATAATTTACAAACCGACATGTATCTAGTTTTTAGTCTCTATAAAGTGTTTTGTGAAAAACTTGCAAAAGGTAAGAACACCAAATATTTTTTTTATACTTAAGCCAACAATATAGACTCATTTTAAATATACTAAGTGACATAGAAAATGTAACAGCGAGTAGAAGTGCTGTTATTTTGAGCACACTTTTACACTTTTTAGGTCTACCAATTAATAGAAAGTGATTAAAATTTGAACTCGAAATTTCGCAAAATTGCTAAAATCCCACCTTAATGTTAATAATGTGTCGAAGCTCCTCTGTTCCCTACACATTCGTTAAGTCGTCGAGGCATTGATTGGATTAGGTGATTGTTGCTTCTTGGTGTATTGTATCTCAGGCCATCTGAATTTGGTTTCGTAAAGCCTCCAATGTTTATAGAGGGTGCGGTAGATTTTGCAACCTTTTTCCCATCATATCATATACATGTTCGATAGGGGAAATGTCTGCAGATCGAGAAGGCCACTGAAGCAAATTTACACCGGATGCTTCAAAAAACTCTAAACTGACACGAGCGACATAAAGTGTGCATTGTCCTGCTGACAAAGTGGATCTTGCAATGTTTCCAAAATGGGAAGCATATGTAGTTGCAAAACTTCGTGGATATATCGCTGGGCGGTCATGTTACCTAGAATGAACACTAATCGTGACCTGCTGCCGTAAGCAATGGCACTCTATACCATAACACCCACAGAGCGATGAATATGCCGTTAGATGAAAAATTAGACGTTCCGTCTTTTAACACTTCTCCTTCTTACTTTTGCATGGCCATCATGTATGCTCAAACAGAATCTGGCTTCATTGCTGAATAGATTAAGTTACATTCCATATTCCATTCCATTCCATTTCATTCATTCGTATCCCGATATAACAAAAAATGCCTTTACAAATAAAGTACGGCTCGGAATGCCTTCAAAATTTTATCAGCGTATACTTTCATGATAGCAAATATATTTACAAGTTTTCTTCTAAGTGTTTTATTTTCTAAATACTTTAACATATTTACCTGGCCTTCTCTCAACAGCTTTAGAGATATTACGTAAAATCTGATATTGGATCTTTTGGGGGCTCTAGCCATATTAAGGTGCATTTTTCGAGGCATTTTATTATGAACATTTATATATTTTAGGAAAAACAATAGGTCTTAGAAATATTACCTACCCGTTTCGGGACACTCTGTATATCTAGTTTTTTTATTTTTATAAATTTTAATGAAACTTAGTAGGGTTGTTATTTTAATAAAACGAGATTGTGCATGTATGACAAGCTTTCACGGCGGTTTTCCCGGAAGTAATTGGCAATTTTCATGGAACACCCTAAGATAATTTTTGTTTTTTGGATTCAACAGATCGTTTTACGTCCGAATGCATTATTTTTACATCAAGTTTTGTCCAATTTTATTTTTAAATTTAACTTTAATTTTTTAATTAAAGTGTCATGATCATCCCAAAATCACTTCTTCTTTTTTATTTACTTTTAAAAAAATACAAACTTAATTTTATCTCTTTAAGCATTTTTAATAAAGAATTCTAAACTTTATTATTAGTATTTTTGCCACAGCTTAAAAAAAAATTATAAATAGTCTAGTCAAAAAGTGTGTTTCCTGCAAAAAATAGTTAGATGGCTTCGAAAAATATGAGCGGCAGCTCATTCGACGCGGAATGCAAATCTAAAAAGGCGTTTTAAGGATTTTTTTTGCCAATTAAAATTGCAATTGTTATTAACAAACAACAAAAAAAAGCTATTTTGATTTTTTATGATAACTCAAAAACCATAAGAGATAGCGGAAATTGCAAAAAACATTGTTTTAATTATGTTATTTTAGTTTTTGGGATAGGGTAAAAATAACAAATAAAATGGAGTTTAGAGTACTCTATCAAAAAAGTTAAAACCCAAAAATTTTAAATGAGAATTGACAAAACCAAAATTTCATATATTGATAAAATTGAGTTTGTATTTTTAAATATAAAGTATTAAAGTGAAAAATATTGCACTCTAGATAGAAAATTAAAATATGTTTAATATTATAAAATTACTTGGCGTACAGTCATAGTTTACGAGAAAAATAATAAAGTAACAGTAAGCAAAGACAATGGTAGTTATAACTACAATTGTCTTTGCAGTAAGAAAGATTTTAATAAGTCGCTAATTTATGTTCACTAGTTTATATTGCAAATTAAAATAATTCACGTGTTAGTTATTTGAGTAAATATTAAGTAAAGTAGTTAATAAAATACCGTCCTACTTTTATTTTTGGTAACCAAAACTAGTCTAAGATTATTTATTTAATTTTGTATCTTTCAGTTACGAAATTCGTCGATTCCCATCTAAATTTAGCAAACTTCCTTTGACCTTTCTATGGTTAGTTCTTCATGGCATCATTAAAACTATACTAAACCAGTACCAGTTTATTCTGCAAAATGAAGATATTTGTGGTAAGCAATTTTATTTTAATTTCAGCCAAAATCAATAAATAGTATAATATGGTGTAATCTGTATGATAATATTTGATTGTAAGTAATAATCATTTAAAAATTTAATATATTTCTGGTGTTCAAAAATTATGTTTTATAAATAAATTCTACATTAAGTAAAAACCACCAATTTAAAATTAATAAAATATGTGCCCATTTTATTAATTTTAAAATTACAAATAATTGTAAATAACCCTTTAAAAAATAACTAAATAAAAAATATAATTGTTATTTAAGCCATCAAAAAGGATTATTTAAAAACAAAATCTAAAATATATTTTATATTGATGTGGTGGCTTTAAGAATATTGTTTTGGATGTCTATCTGGACCCAGAATGTGAGCTAGGGCATGTAATAATTAATCTTGCCCTTATAAACTACCAGATCTACTTAAAAATACTTTTAAAAACTTAGAAAAGAAATTAAAAGGAATCAAACTTTCGGTAACAAATCTTTACCGTTTTAAAGATATAAAGAAAAAAAATGAAACTTTATAAAAATAAAACAAAACTTAGTAAAATTATTTTGTCTTTAAAAAGTATGATATAAAAACTTTTATATGTGATAACTTAACAAAAACTACTTTTATCAATTATAAACTAAGACAAAAACTTAACAGCTACAAAAAAAAGAGAAACGATAATTTTAATCGTACCCAAATTGACTAAGAGAAAATAATCAAAGATCTACTTTTTAAGTAGCAATAAAGCACAAAACAAAACATTTAACTTTGGTTTTTATGAATACCAATTTATGTCCATAGAATTAAAAAAAAATCGTCAAGAATTTAAACTTGTATAATGTATCTTTTATTGCAGAGTAGCTTTTCATGATATTTAAAGAATGTTTATTTTTTAAAAATATTACACAAATATTCACATTACGGAAAAGCCAAATAATATTTTTATTGGGCATGTAAAATGTTAAACCAGTATTCATTTTATTTGGTATGCTTTTTGTAATATTTCTATTTCAAAGTATAATTAATGTAAATGTTTTAAGGTATTTTTTTTGACCTTTTTATAATCTTTGTATACGACGCCATGAAAAGAAAAAAAAATAGTTCCCAAAAATATTACAACAAGTGCATTTTTATTTTTTATCTACGCCCTTGGGATAAGAACCTCTAATCCCATTCATTTTGCGTGAAATAAGGACCGCACGAGTGTTTTTTTTATCTCACTGCTTTACATTTAATTAATTAAATTTGTTTGTTTACCTACATTACGTTTTATGGAAGTCATTGTATCGATCATAGAATAATACGCCTACAAAGATGTAGGTTTACAAACCTTGGATAAAAATCCTAAGATAAATCCTAAAAAAAATTTACCGGACTAGTCCGATCAAATTTTTTTTGAATTTATTTTAGAATATAACTACATAAAAAATAATGTGTTGGTGTTTAGAAAAACTAAAATTATATATTAACGCAATTTTGTCGTCAAGTTTAAATTTTGTGTCAATATTGACCAGGTTTCCACCAGTAAATAAAAATTTTATAACTTGTTTTCAAAGCAGACCATTATTTATTTTGTTGATATACGAAGCAGGTTAAAAATCCGTAATTATTTCAAAATATAAAATTTGACAGTACAGTATGAAAAAAATATTGTACATTATTCGTCCTTAAAACCTTTACAGTAATCGTTTCAAAATTTTAGACCCTGCTCCTTCGTCGCCTCGTCTGTAATCATCTTACTTCTACTGTAAAAGTTTATTTTCCGGACTTATAACGTAAATATCCATTTTCGTACACCGTTTATCATGTTTGACATAGGCCATCTCGTATTTTGACTTGGATTTTTCCAGTAACAATATGAAAATAGCTTTTATTTACAAGCATGCATGTAATAATGACATTTCGTCTATCTTTGAAAGGTGGAAAGTGGACGTTTTTTGACTTCTACTTTCCACCCGGGTGGAAAGTGCTCACTTTCCACCCGGTTAGAAAGTATTTTTTTCAACGAACATACGCATTCTAATACGTTCACACTGATTAGACAAAAACAACAATAAATTTACTTTTATTTTTTAATTGAATTTTAAAGTCATTGCATATTTATATAAAAAACAATAAACTAACTTATATTTTACTTTTTTAAATTCATTATTACATTAGCATTATTGTAGGCAGCCACAGATATGTTCAAACCTAGCTGAAAAAATTTTTTGAAAGATTTATTTCATGATTATTTGAAGTAAAAGTAGAGTTTGAACTTTAGCTTTGAAATCAATTTTGCAGTATTAACTTGAGTAGCGGCAGAACTATCTATGTATCCCTCAGCTGCTGTGTTAGATTTCCAGCCCCCTAACCGTTTAATTTGCATAAAGTCGCCACCATTGTCTGCGAGCAAAGTAGCCGCTGTTATTCTCAAACAGTGACCAGTAAAATTTTGAATTATGGGCAGTTTCAGAAAAGCTGCAATTTTTTTTGGAAACTGACTTACAGTGTTGTGCCCTATACATTGTTTAGTAATTTTTCCATATCTTATTTGCATGAAAAGCCTTCCATCAGAGTCATGTACTCCTTAAGTGGTGCAATCCATTTCTTATCAGTTATCATAAATAATAGTGGCTGGAAAGTTTTGCTATTCTGTATTTCAATCATGACCTTTTCTTCTAAAAAATGAACGTCTGTTGTTTTCATATTGTATAATTCATCCGATCGGCAGGCGCCTGAGACACCAATAACCAGTGCAACCTACAAATGTAAAAATAACAAATTAATATAGAAATTGTCAACCTTTTGGCCTAAAATACCTTTTGAACAAGAAATTCCATGGGCACTTGTTCCAAAAAAGTTTCAATATTTTCCTTAGACAGTGGGTTCAATTTTTTGGCTTATATCCTTTATTTTGCTTTTTTAAAAATGCCAATAACTTTGGGGTATACTGACCAAAGCGTTGATATCTTCTTTGTCTTGGCACATTCGCTAAAATATGCCAGTAACGCCGATTCAGATCCAGGATTTTGAACTTTGTTATCCTTACACCATTCTTTAAACGTATCATATGCCTTGTCATATCTCGGGCGGCTTTTGGTTGGTAGAAGAATTTCTTCCGCTATTTTTGCTGCTTCTCGAATTTCTGGTGGAGTAGCAGCAAACTCAAATTCCTCATCTGATAACATTTTTTTTATTTGCGAAATTAAAACAAATTACTATTCAAATTTAAAGCGTCTATCTTACACTGTATGTATTGACACTTTGACAACACGTTAGCATGACAACGATACAAATTGCGAAGCACGGCCACCTAATAAAATTATTACCGGATCAATTTTCATAATTTCAATTTAAAATAATAGGAAATAAATAAAGTGGTTGTAAATAAAATAGTATACAAACCTCGGTGGAAAGTTTCATTTCTGTCTCGAGAAGTATAGTAGACCTCGGCTGCGCCTCGGTCTACTAACGCATCTCTCGACAGAAATGAAACACTTTCCACCTGGGTATGTAATATACTATTAAAGCTTGTTCCTTATCAGATGGCAGGCTTTCAGAATCAATTATTTTATTGCGAAAAAATGCAAAACTATTTTAAAATATGTAAAAGTAATTTATTTTTGATTTATTGTTTATGACAAAGCATTTTCCCCTAATTGTTAGAAACGCCATTCGATATCTCGATGTGTCACCAATCGCCATGAAGTTTCAGTGGTTTAGTTTTTTAATAAATCATGAAAAATTTTAGATTAAAGTTATAGTTTATTTTCACATTTTAGAGGCTTAGATAAAAATGTGTATAATATCCATGTGATAATGCTATTTTTAATCACTTCTGCGATTATCCCACTTATATCGTAAATTATCATTTTTTGTTTTAAAAATTATCTTACTTAGACTAGTATAGTCTCTTTTTTTGCAATCTAATAAAAATCTGTTAGTTTTTTTTTATTATTTTGAATTTAATCAAATACTTAGTTTTCTTAATAAAACATAGACTAAAACAGTTTTTAGCAAAAGTTTGTTAACCTGTCGGAAAACTCTGTTTAGCTTACATAACCTAGTATTCTTACTTTTAATTAAAAAGTTATACGTTTTTTGATACCTATTTTAAAATTTTAGTTCTTACTACCTATACTAACCACATCATACGCAACTCCTATTAGCCCAGAAAAAAGGAGTATTGCCATCTCAGATCCCGCAAATCTTTTGGATCAAAAGCCCACGGCGGGTGCAACATTAGTTACTTCTGGTAAGCAAATTTATTTATTTTATTTTATAAATCTAACAGCTAAAAAACGCAATTGTGATTAAAAATAAATCAATAATGGCTTTATCCAAAAGTTGTGCATTTCCATCGCAACAATAAACAAAAAACACATAAAATAATTAGTTTTAAATAAAAATAAAAATGATCACAGCGTGGCAGCAGGCAAATTTACTGCCATTGGTATAATGGCAACCATAAAAGCTAAAAGGTTAATTAACTAAATAGATTTTTCGGAACAGTAACAGTTAATTTATTAGGTTACCTTATTGCTGTTTAAATTTAGGGCATTTAAAGTCCTATTTACAAAAATAGTAAATAATAAGTTTATTTTCATTATTCTCTACAGAGTTTTTCTCGGTTAAGAATATACGTTTTTTCGCTTAAACAAAACTAGTTCTTATCTTTAAGATTATTTTACCAGTTAAACTAATACATATTTAAAATACTATTGAAAGTATCGAATTCCTGCACATGATGCAAGCTACAATAAACGACGTTATAGTCCAGGAGCCGGTAAACAAATTTGAGTAGGTTCTTGGGGCACTTTAAAAATTTGAATAAAAGTGTAAATTAACCATCCAAGAATGAAGACTCCAAACCAACCCAAAATTAAGATTGGAAACAGTTTGACTAGCGATGATTTTAAAGTTAAAAGTTTAGGTAAATTTAGGTAAATTTTTCTTAAGCACAAGTTCAAATATAGTAGCGTCAATGAATACATCAAACTGCCAAAATTTGGAAGTCCTTAACAACAGCTCCAATTTTAATATATATATTTTATTTTTTATTTTGTTTCTTCATATTATTTAAAATCAGAAACCTTTTGGAGGAGGCAAACAAATATTTATTAACAATATTCATGATATTTAAATGCAACATTTTTTTTAATCGCTGTAACTTTTTATACATAAATTTTCATCACTTTTACACAAAATTGTTTTTGTAAATAATTAAATTTTGTAAAATAGTTTTATATAAATTTCTCGTATTTTTCATAGTTTTGAAAATATCGTAAACTTCAATTTCTGGGAGCAGAAGTTTAACTCAATTTCCTGACTGTAATAATTGCTTATAAGATATTTTTTAAATAAAAGTGACAAAATAAATATACATAACAAAATGAAAAATTAATATATTTTTTTAGAATTTAAACAACTTTAAGAAACATATTCTTTATTAGATATTTAAGAAAATATGATAAAATTTAAATACCTAAATAAAATTTTATGAAAAATTGTTTATCAGTATTTTTAAAATATTTTATTAAATGTTAAAAATTTTCTGCACAGATACAAAAATCTAAAATTTAATTTTTAATTATATTTTGCGTATCGGAAATTTCATTTTCTTCAAGTGGTGGGTGGATATCGCAGTAACTTCCACTGCAAACACTGCAAGCCGGTGAGCAATGAAGGCCACTTTCTCTGCTCATGCTGAACCGCATCCTGTTTTTTAGGAACAAAATATGATTTTTAAGACGTTTCAGGTGCTGCTAATTGCTTCATTTTTACTAGTTTTAAACAATCGTCTTTTTGCCAACCCCATTCTTCGGGAGGGATTAAAGAATTAATTTTCCATTGCTGGACTTGACTCTTTTGATATGTTGTTTTGGTGCATCCTTTGTCCGGGGGAGGGAATAAAGTTGTACACTTTTATCCTTTGAAGCTAATGCTATGGAACGTTTGTATCGGAGTTTATTCAAGTTTTTGGCAGTTTTAGCACCATACATTGTGGGTATACAACTTACATCTTTATTTAAAAGTTTTTCACTTTGATTTTTAACGATAAAAGTTTCAACTGCTGCACGTAATTTATAATAATTATTAAAATTTTTGATAAAATAATTTATACCTTTATTATAAAAGGCGGAGGTAGTATTACATTCAGTGAATGCATGAATAAATAAAAGATGCTCTTTTTTAATATTTCTATATTTACTTAACATGGTTTTTGTTGAATAAACTCAATTTAAGGCATTATTTTTAAGTGGTAAAAGTCTACTTATAAGTCCAGCAATGAAAAATTTATTTTCTAATTCCTCCTGAAGAACGGAGTTGGCAAAAAGACGATTATTTAAAACAAGTAAATATAACGCGACCAGCAGCACCTGAAAACGTGTTAAAAATCATCAATCATTTTTCCCCTGCAAAACACGATGCGGTTCAGCACTTGGCTACAGAAAAATTGGCCTTTATTGCTCACCGGCTTGCAGTGTTTACAGTGGAAGTGACTGCGATAACCACCCACCATTGGAAGAAGATGAAATCTCCCAAACCCAAAATATAAATAAAATTTAAATTTCATTTTTTTTTGTATATGTGAGTAAAGCAGAAAATATTTAACATTTAATTTTTATGTATATTCATTTTTAATTTTGTTATGTATATTCATTTTGTCACTATTATATAAAAAATATCGTATAAGCAATTATTACAGTCCGGAAATTAAGTAAAATTTCTGCTCTTAAAAATTGAAGTTTACGATATCTTCAAAAGTATGAAAAATACGAAAAATTATTAAAAAACTATTTTGGCAGGAAATTGACTTATTTACAAAAAAGATTTCGTGTAAAAATGACAAAAATTATTGTTTAAAAAGTTACAGCGATTTTAAAATAAAATGTTCCATTTAAATATTATAAATATTTTTTACACAATATAAATATTTGTTTGTCCCCTCCCCCAAAAAAGGTTTCTGATTTTAAATAATATAAAAAAACAAAATTATTTTAAGAAAAATATGAAAATCGGAGCTTTTCTTGAGGACTTCCAACTAAAATGCTGCACTTCAGATACCAGAAACTCATATTATTATCGTAGTACCTGAATCACTATTTGGTGTACCTTATTACATTCCTGTTAAAAAGTCACACCTTAATAATAAGGATTATTATGGAGAAGTTATAATTCAAGGGTTGGTAGGAGGCCGCTACTCTTCAGTCAGACCTCAGTGCCTCAAGAACCTTCTCAAAATTCTTTACCAGCTCACACTTTTAGCTTAGTTTTATTAATTTAAAAATTTTGCTAGGTATTTTTCATTACAGTAACCGTAACAATCTGTAAAATCTTAATCATTTTTGCTCTTTTTTGTTATTAATAATCTAGTTACAAGGTTTATCTTTTTAATTTGTTAATTATTCTTTTCTTGAATATGTAATTATTTTTATATAGACGACAATATATTTTAATAAAATGTTTAAGGATATTTTTTTCTATTGCAAAAACAGAACAATTTATGGCAATTTAATATTTTTTGTTATTTATATTGCAGCTACAAATTCCACTTCAGAAAAATTACCAAAAAACTTACAATTCCTAAAAATCAAAAAGAAGAACCATCGGTGTATTCAGCTGAACGTCCAGAAGGATTGACTAGTGATGACCTAAAAGTTAGAGTTTTGGATCTAAATGAACAATCCAAAAATGAAGACTCCAAACCAACCCAAATTAAAATTGGAAACGGTTTGAATAGCGATGATTTAAAAGTTAAAATATTAGATAAAAACTATAGAGCACCACAAGTTCAAATAGGTCTTCCACTTCAAATATCAGAAACTCATATTATCGGAGTACCTGAGTCATCATTTGGTGTACCTTATTACATCCCTATCAAAGAGCCACACCTTACTAATAGGGATTATTATGGAGAAGTAACAATTCCAGGTTGGTTTTAGTGTATTCAATTAATTAAATCAGTTGTGTCATGAAAAGTAAAACAAGGTCGTACTTCCCAATCTAGAAATTTGGTTGTACCCTTTTTTTCTATCTATATTTTTATGGTAAGAATTCTACTTCATTTAAAAATGAATTGCATGACATTAAAAAAATTTATGCTTGCAATTTTACTTTTAATAAATAGTCCCTATCTAAAATTTTAAAAATTGATTTTTTTTTGACGCTGTTATTAGGTCCGACAAGACGCATGACTTCGTTATCATTCCACATGAGGTTATGATATTTGGTACGTAAATTTCTATAAGTGCTCTAAATACCGGCGAAAATATTAAGAAAGTCATGTCAAGTGGTTTAGAAGATATTCGATTTTGAAAATCGTACATTTTACTACTGACTGGAAAATCACCTGTCAGTTCGTGTGTAATTAGCTTAACACTTATTTTTGAACCTCGCTGAAGGATCACTTCTTTTAGACTTTTTGTTAATCACATTCTGTCGGAAATTTTTAAGAGAATGGAAACATGTCATAGGAAAAGCTTGAAGAAGTATTTTTAAGAGTATTTACCATTAACCTTGTGTTGTGCATTTTTATTGTTTTTACGGGTACTGCGTGATTTTTGTAATATTTCTTTGCATGAAGAAAAAACTAGACAAGTGAATAGTGATGTGGGTGAGAAAGAGGAATTTGGGGGAAAATGTCGATTTTGAGGTTGGTCCATTTGGAAGCCTCATAACTCAAAAACCAGGGGATGCAGAAAAAAAAACTATTTTAGATTCGTGATCAGCGCGCCAAATAAAGTTAATTTACTTTAATCATAATAGAAAAACCACAGGGCAAACAAAACTAGCCCAAAACATTATCTCCCATAAAAATATTTGGGACATTTTTTGTCAAATGTCAAAAAAGAATAAAAAGCCAAAAAAGTAGGTCAAACAAACAACTACGGCTTGGAAACGTCGATATAAAATCCCCCATCCACTTCACTAAATTCGAGAATAGACGTCCTGACCGACTCACTTATTGACTTATTCGATTTCTGACGATTTTAAGGTATATTGTAAAATTTAAAACTACCAAAAACACTTATGTAAAATTAGGGCCAACTTTCTATCAAAAAAAATTCGGCCTCTGAACTCCAAAATTAAACCAAGTTCTTTTTTGACAACTTTTTTGACTTACTTATGGACCCATCCGATTACCGACGATTTTAAAAAAGTCGTCGGAAAATGTAATCCTACCAAAAACACTAATGTAAAATAGGGGCCAAGTTCCTATCCAAACATCTTGGCCTCTTAAATTACTGAAATTTTAAATTAAACCAAGTTCCTTTTTGATAACTTTTTTACTGATCTATTAGTCTTAATGATAAAAAAACAGTTATTAATACAGACAGATCAGTAAAAAAAACTTGCCAAATCAAAAAAGAACTTGGTCTAATTTTAGATCTCAGTACTTTAAGATGACGAAATTTTTGGTTAGGAATTTGGCCCTTATTTTACAAAATTGTTTTTGGTAGGATTAAATTTTACAATACACCTAAAACACGTCGGAAATAAGCGTAATTATTTTAAAGTAGAATTTTTTTATTTAGTACTAGATGAAAAGCCTCTCCGCCAGGCGAGAGACAATATTAAATAGCCTCTGTCTCCGTAAGACGCCTTCCGTACGGCTAACGGTAAAAAAACACTTTTTTGCTCCTATTTTTGTCCCGGGGCGAAATTCAAAAAACGGGCTTCGTTAGGTTCTAGCCACTGCTAAAGACTACCACTGTGCCAAATTTCATGATTTTAGCTCAAGTCATAACTTCAGAATCACGTGGACAGACAAATAAATATATATACCTACCTACATATAAATATATCCACATTAGAAATATATATATATATATATATATATATATATATATATATATATATATATATATAATAATATATATATATATATGTACTGTAATTTACAGACATATTTTCTTTTTTATTTTATTTTGCGAAACTCCACTCCTAAATATAAACTTTTTAAAAGTTTTAAAAACTTTACATATTCATTTTAATTATGATGACTGTTTTAAACTAACACGACATTTTTATAAATAGTTGGGGATTTTTAAATTTGCTTTACGAGATTTTATTAAAGGCGATAGATAACTTTAAACCAAATATTTAAATTTAAGGTTAATTCCCACATAGCAGTGCCGCAACAGCGCGTCGCGACTACCCATAGCAGTGCAGCAGCAGCGCGTCGCATCAGGGCTATTCCCACATAGCAGCACAGCAACAGCATCCGCTGCAGATTGATTTCAAAAACGTCAGTTCAGTATGGTTCAGTAGTCGTCAGAGTATATATCCGAAACGAATGTGATTCAAAATGAGTTCATCGTCTAGCGATGATGATGTATTTGCTGTTGCTGTGTTGTTATTCAGTGAAGAAAAAAGAAAGAAGCGAAAATATTGGGTGCACAAGTGTATCAACTCACAAAGTATAAATAAACAAAGTATCGCTGCGAACACAAAACGATTGGGACATGCTTTTTTCCCTCCGTTAAATAATGACCGAATTGTGGCGGCGAGATCTGCCAAACAACAAAAATCTGGAGCAGTGTTTGCTGCTTCCAATTCCCACTTGGCAGCGCAGCGACGCCACGTTACCCAACAGCAGCATACAACGCTCTCGGATGCGTTGGATTTTGACGCGCCGTGCTGCTGCCGCGGCGCACTGCTTATGTGGAAACTGGTACATTTAGATATTTGAAAACTTAAGGAGCAGCATTCACAGTGACGCGACACGCGGTTGCGGCACTGCTATGTGGGAATTAACCTTTAGATTCCATATTATATTTTGTCCCTAGAAAATAATATAAATGAAGGAAAATGTTTTTGGGTGTGTGGATGTGTATTTATTTCTGGTTCTTGGGATAAAAGCCCAAACTAAAAAAAGTAAGGTACAAAAATTATAAGAATAAATTTTTAGGTTTCCGTTTAAAACCTTTGGAAGCTAACCAAAATTAATAAAAAATTATTGCAAAAAGATTATATCAATAAGAGGCAGACAGTAACATTTTTTAAGGCTGTTATTAGAATTAAATTCATTTTGTCAATTTCTACAGGTCATGGGAAATTTTTAACAATATTAGTTAAGAAAATACGATGATTTATTATTACCTGTTTATAAAGGAATTGGTTGATAGATAATTTTAGCTGAAAAAATTGTTAGATTTAGCACAAA
The DNA here is from genome assembly GCA_019359885.1 of Listronotus oregonensis. Lineage (NCBI taxonomy): Eukaryota > Metazoa > Arthropoda > Insecta > Coleoptera > Curculionidae > Listronotus > Listronotus oregonensis. Next base: position 15,716 of record JAHBCN010009620.1, read on the forward strand.
CGCACTTTTTTTAGAAAATTAAAAAAAAACACAAAAGAAACGCATTTAACAATTTAAGCTAAATTTGATAAAATATTACGTAACAATATTACCTAAAAAATATAGTTATAGAAAGCTCCGAACTCCAACAAACGGTATTAATGGGGTACAAAAATTGCTCTCCTCGTGATTAGAAATTAAATAGTTATTTTCCTAACAAGTGCGCAAAGTGATACTTTTCCGCACGCGACTGCCGTTGCCCGAACGACGCAAAGCGGAGTTCGGGCAAGCAGTCAAGTGCGGAAAAGTCACTTTGCACAAGCGTTAGGAACAAAATTTTTCCTACGAGCGTCAGATAATACCAATATTAAAGCAATTATTATTTTTTAAATTATGTTTAATCTGAAAGAACTACTACAACATATTTATAAATGGGAATTATTTGTTGATAACATTTACAACAAAAGAACAAGTTATTAGCATATTGTAAATTAATTGCTGAACCTGTAATTTCATTTAGCGGGTGGCTTATGGGAGCGCTTGATGAAGGTTGACTTAGCTCAGGAGGGGAGTTGTTATTGGTCAATATTTTATTCGACATATCCTTTTTCTGATTTGTGGATTCATCAATGTAGCTCTCAGCTACAACCGTTGATTTCCAGCCCCCAAGTCGCTTGACATTGGTAATTCCTTCTCCAGAATCGACGAGAGGATCGACGAAAGCTATGTCCAGTGTACTCTTCTGGATTTTTTAATTTTAGGTATGCAGCAATTTCTGAAGGCATTTTACCTATTGAATTTATTCCCACATATTGCGTACTGCATGCTCCTTGTTTATACTGGATAAAAAAACGTCTGTGTGGGGTATGTGGTTTTCGCAAATTTGCATATTTACGGTACAATTGCAGATAAAGTCCGTTATTTGTTTCATCGGACACAACAAAGATTCTGGAAGTGTTATTTTTACTGTCAGGAATTTTCACCACTATCAAATTTTCATTATCCTGTATGTCATCAATCATTATTTTTGTAAGTTCATCTCTCCTACAAGCACCGGCTAATCCAAAAATTGTAGCAACTTTTATTAGAAGGTAAATATTATCAGGTGCTTCTTTCATGAATCTTGAAACTTCTTCTTTGCTGAAAGTTTTGGATTTTTTTGGCCGGTATCCCACGTTTTGGTGTTTAAGTAGTGATGTTAGCTTGAAATATGAACTTAAATCAAGGTTCCTTTTCACTTTGAGGATACATTTTAACATAGAGTACTTACTCCATAAAGTATTAGGTTTATATGTTTTTTGCAAATCCGCAAAATAGGCCAAGAACACTTCTTCTTTAATACTTTTTGTCCCCTTGCTGGAGCACCAGTTTTCGAAATGACTATATTGATTCTCATATTTTTCACGAGATTTTGCTGGTAATAAATTCAAACTTGCGGTATTTGCTGCATCCAGGATAGAATCTAGTAGCTCCTCATCGGAACTACTCATTTTAAATAATTATTTTTGTTGGATTTTTATTTAATTAAAAAAAGATACTATGACGCCTTTTCATTAAAAATGCTTGTTTGTATTGAAATTCATTTGTGCAATTGCTTGTTCATATGGAAACGAAGAAAAAATCTGACATGTGTTAAAATCACCAAGATTACATATTGTTGCTTGACTTGTCATAATCATTTATTATTATTATACAGGGTGATTAAAAAATGTTTTTTTTTGTGTTTTAGTTGAAATATTGAAAATTACGAAGTAACAAACAAAAAAGAGAATAAACTAAAACTTGCAATGGCTTCGTAGATTGCATGAAATAGCCTACAATTACTAAAATATATATAAATCTTGCTTACCTGTAAGATTTTAGAGTAGTTTTACTTTTCCGCACGGCGTGCAGAAAGTTCACTCCACGCCGTGCGAAAGTCAACTTGCGCACTCAAATGCGTGCGAAAAAGTGGACTTTTCCGCACGCTCGTAGGAAAAATAATATTTAATAGGCTTAAGGAAACAACTATACCAAATTTTGCTAAAAAAGTGGTTAGTATGATTTTTCCTCTACATTCGCTTATAATAGTTATATATAAGAACGAATTTTTATAAAAGTTAAAATATAAAATAAAAAGAAATAAATTGAAACATACTTTTAAACACATTTTGAAATTAATTTGAATACGTTGAGGAATGTCTCGATAGCACAACATTTTGTTGACTCTAACTATTTGAAAAAAAAACTTTTTTGTATTTTAATAAAATTTATGCGTTAGTTTAAATTACATGACAAAATTTCACAAATGTTTAAAGCAGCAGAGATTTTTTTAAAGGTATGATAGTTTTTTCGCTATTTATTGTACTCTATTTTAAAGATATATCATATTTTTTACTGGGGTTAAGACTTCAAATTATGTTATATTTTATATGTATTATTACATCATTACCCCGAAAGAAAACTGACATAACTTTAAAAACTTAGTTTCAAAAAAATGGCCAACACTATAAATCTGAGATTTTTTTAGGTGTTACTACATAAGCAGTAATTAAATATTCATTAAATATTTTTACACCAAATAAGCAGTGATTGACTTTATTATTAGCATATTATAATTTTTAAGTTATTTTGATTTTAAGCTAAAGAAAAAACAAAATTGTATGTATTTCTTTGGCTTATTTCACGTTTCCTGAAAATAAATCAACACAAATAGGGTCACTTTAAGAGATATGTCGTTTTTCTTCTTACATGTTGATCAGTAGGTTAACTGAAACTTACACAAAAACAATCACAACAATAAGAGGCACTTTTTTATACAAATCATTTTATGGATCACGTAAAATTTTATCCTGAGTTGACAATCTTTTACTTAAGTAAAAATGTGACGCTTTTAGTGTGGAGGCAACAATAAAATCGCAGTGGATATAAAAAAGAATACTAACTCGTCAGTGTCGGATTTAAGGTATTTAAGTTATGTATTTTGTAAGGTATCAACTGTCATATTTCATGTGATTTTTTGTATTTACCACAAAAATTGCATTTTTGTACCTATGTCATTTTTTTGCAGTAAAGATTTATTGACTGAGAAAAACATATTAATGTAATAAAAGGTCTGTTTGTTATCCAGAAATAGAGTACTCTAGTTTACACTTTTTGTCAATAAACCGTTTGTTATGGTCAGTGTAATTTAGGACAAGGTGTTTGGTATGAATTCTGGTGTAAACTAGCTTTCACTTAATTACGCTGACTCTCGAAGTAGTGAAGTTAGATGCATGTTTAATACAAGACTTAAAGTTGTTTGTTATAATCATAACCATAAAGCCATTTTTAATTTCTGAAATAAATCTTAAACGTGCTTTTTATAAAAATCAAATCGGAACTTATTTACACTAAGTTCCACTTTTTAGTCCTACACTCACCTACTCTGTCCTACTCTGTATAAACTTGATAACAAACAGACCTAAAATCCAAGTATCATATTTAATTTGGAAAACACTATTATATTTTTTATTGTCAAAATTGTTGCACACATAACAAAAAATACATTTAAATTTGGTTTTTGGCAAGCATAACATTGTTGTTAAATAATATATTTTACAGGTGAAAAGTAATATTTTTTTTAGAAAGTCTCACAATTAACGGAGAATTATTAGTCATAATAATTATACCTCTTTCAATAGTGAGGATCAAAAAGAACTCCGAACAAAAGTGGATAATACATGCTAAAATTATTTTACTACTTATTAACTTTACCAGCTCTTCTTCCGCGTGGGCTATAGAATTTTAGCTGTTTTGTTTTTCTCGTTCTCACGAACTAGGAACGCAGCACAAAGCATTAAAAATGTCATCTATTAAATACGTACGACAACGACGTTTAATTATGTGTTGTGTGTTGTTTGTTATATATTAAGGTATGTAAACACCGAAAAAACATACAAGAACAAACATCAGCGAACAAACGTTTTTCTTTAGTGTAGACAGTAAAAACGCGAACAAACGTTTGTTTGTTCTTGTTCATACATGTTCGAGGTATGTACACACCGAAAAAACAAACAAGAACAAACATCAGCGAACAAACGTTATTCTTCAGTGTAGACAGTTAAAACGGCGAACAAACGTTTGTTGGTTCTTGTTCGCACATGTTCCAGTGGACATCGGTACATTAAAGAGAATTTTTGTTTTTATGGTCATCCATAACTATTCCAACTAGTCGAACAAGAGTAAACAAACATTTGGTTGCGCTATGTAGACAGAAAAAGCGAACAATAAACAAAAACATACAAAAAAGTAAACAAGAACGAATGTTTGTTTTTGATTGTTTTTTCGGTGTGTACATACCTAAAGAGAAATAAATTTTGTTCGTCCATAACTTTTCCAACTGGTCAAACGAGAGTGAACAAATATTTGATTGCGCTATGTAGACAAAATAAAGCGAACAATAAACAAAGAACACATACAAACAAGGTGAACAAGAATGAATGTTTGTTCTTGTTTGCTTTTTCGGTGTGTACATACCTTTACATACTCCGCGGCATAGCGCGTTGTTCTCTAATATAAATGGCGTTCGTGAATAATTTAGTACATAATATATTGTTGATAAACAATCTCCAAAACTACTGACATTTAAATAATTTATTTTTGTTAAAAATTGAAAAATAATAATTTGGTGACATTTTTATAATTCTACTTCCGAATTTCTCATATAAACTTTCATCCCCCCATTTAAACCACTCAGTGGATAAAGTTTTAAAAATGCTACTACTTTCGACTACTTAGAGTGATCAGAAGCCTAATTACCAACTCCCATATTTACAACTTTAAAAATGACGATTTTTATATAATAGACTTTTATTCCCATTGTTATCCCCAATGGGATGTAATTCGAAAAATGTCAAAACCGATCATTTTTATTCGCAATAAATAGCCTACTTACCAATTTTCATACTTCGAAGTCCAGAAATGCCGAAGTTCCACACAAACTTTCACCCTCCATTGTTCCCCTTTAGGGGAGTTGGTTGTTGTCAAAAAAATTTTCTTAGCTACCGTCTTTTACTCGTAATCTATCGCTGTGTCAAATTTCATTGTTATTGGTCAAGTACCTTTCGAGATTTCGTGATTAATATAAAATTTTTAACATGTCGCTAAGCGCAACATTTTCTTTAGCGGGCCTACAAAAATTACCTGGCCAAAGTTAAAAAAAAAACAAATAAAATATCCTACTTACCTATTAATTTTTTTTAGGATCACTATATCCCTTTGGAGAATTTCCGAGTCTAATACAAGGATTTCCTAGCAGTGAAAACCTATTTGATTTTTCTGGTGTATTTCCCTCACATCCAGTTGACACAGTGCAGGGATTTGAAGGATTTTTACCCATTAGTCCCATTAGTGGAGTTGGTGAGATACAAGGTATGTTGTGTGGCTATAGAGAGTTTTATAGAGACCATATTTGGTCTTTAGATCTGAAGGGCGTATATCCTTTATATCCCATTATAACAAACGTAGTTTTTTTTTCTTTTTAGAAAGGTTTTTTAATATTTTAAATTTACAAATAAAGTTTGCCCTAAAATATCTGTATGTGTTAAACCCAATGTACTTTTATTAATTAAAACTGTTTTGTTCAAGGCTTTCCTGGTTTTGGTGATAACTTTCAAGGTGTTGAGGCATTGAAGCCACAACTAATACCAGTAGTAGGAATAACCAATGAAAAAGATGATCACGATGACACAGTAACAGTAGAGGCATCCGAACTACTTAAAAACGTAAAGAAAAACCATTTTAAGCGAAGATAGTACCCTTGATAATAATAGGAATATTTTGGGCCATGTTATAAAATTAATTAAAAAGAAATTGTAAGAGAAACTGTTTTTTTTGTTACTGTTTTTTTCACAATGATCTGTTAATATGAGTAAATATAGCAGTAATCGCATCATCCTACGACTTGGTTTTATTTTAAGTAATTCTCGTAATTAAAGGAGGATAAAAGACTCGTCTTATACAACTGCAAAATTTAGTACAACATATGAAAATGTCACGAAGGGCGTATTTACATGCGTTTTCTTTACCGAAAATGAACATAACGATTCTTGCAAATGCCCCAACATTCAAAAATTGTGTTGTTAAATTAAACATTAATAAAATAAAAATATATTGTTGTAGACATTAAAAAAGGCAAAAAAAACGTTTATCAATAAATTAAAATAAACTAAGAACACTTTTTAAGTATATATTACAAAGTGGTGAAACCAAAACGGACGAATTTTACGAACCCGTCAAAATTTTAATTTTTATCGGACAGGGTTGAAATTAAAGTCAATGTATGAAAAAACTCAGGAAATTTTATTGTCAAAATAAAAAAATTGAAAACATAATTTAGTTCAATCACGGCAGTATCTGGTTCAAACAGGAAGGGCTACAGCTCCCACCGCAAGAATTTCTATGGACTTTCTAAAGGCGACCTCGACGCTCAATATCCCTAAATGATGATTTTCCCTGGTCTCTCCCTGGTCTCTACGCTTCCCAGACCTGAGCCCCTATGACTTTTTTCTTTGGGGCTACTTAAAGTCTAAAGTTTATGTTAACAAACCAAGAACCATCCAAGAATTAAAGGAACCCATCAGAAATAAAACCACGGCGATTCGAGACCATATGGTGCACAGAGTAATGACAAACTTCAACAAGCGCCTGGACGAATGCATTGCAACCGAGGGTCGCCATTTAAATGACATTATTTTTCAAACCTAATTATTTTTCTTTTGAAAATAAAATTTCCTGAGTTTCTCTACAGATTGACATTAATTTTAACTCTGCCCGATAAAAATTAACCTTGCATATATATTTTTATATATCGTCAGCGGAAAATGACTTAAGTCCAGTTTTTTCCGAAAGTAAGATTTTACTGTCATCTGGTTAAGATAAACGTAAGTCATCGCTTAAAAATTGTACCAAAATAATTAAATGGTTACAGAGGGCGGAACAACGAAAAATAGAAATATGGCTTAAGTCCATGCTTGCTTAGATTAAAAGGAAAATGGCCCAAGTCTCCGTTGTCACGACCAAATAAAAAAAAAACAAATCAAGTAAATTCTAAGACAAAATTATTACAAGAACGATATTTTTTTTATTTTTAGGTAAAGTCGAAAATGGTATTAATATGACTCCAGCAAATAGAGTATCCAAGAAGACTGAAATTAAGCATATTAAGTTTTAATGATATTCATTTGTTTTCCCACATAACTGCATAACGTATAGTGGTTTGGACATTTTTAATCGTCATTTTCTCAAAAAAACCATCATATATATCAGGAATATTTTGTATAATTCAAATTTTAAAATATATGTAGGGTATTTTATTTGAAACATCAAAATTCACGCCACTTTCGGTTAACCCGGCAGATGTTTTTATGCAAAACCGGCATCTGATAATATAATAAATATTATTTTAAAATTTGGAAGCGATATGTTTTAACTAAAAAAAGAAACTAAAAGGCTTTGTTGTGATTTCGATGTCACCCGGAAAGTAAGTATAACATGATTGGATGATAAACCCAAAAAGAGTTGTCATTTAAACAAAAAAATGACCCATTAGCACATATTTTATTTTCTTGCAAAAATGCTTTAATAGCCAAATAGAAAATGTTTTTAATCCCAATTTTTCATTGAATAGTATTTATTTCAGGAAAGCTTTATCAAGCTAAGTAATTAATCCGGCAAACTTTAATAACGTTAATTTATCATGTCAAGTTTTGGCCTTTTGTCTCAAATTACCTGACGAAAATAGAAAATAATGAAAAGAAAATTAAGAAAATTAGCCGTAAAAAAGTTGGTTTATGAATTTAAGTCGCTAAAACCTACTTTTTATTGCTTAAATAGATTTTCCACCAGATTTTTTAAATTTTATTTTTAAATCTTTAATTCACATATAAATGTAAATACCTTTAAGAAAACTCAATAGGTTTGTTGATAACTGATATGTATATATCGTAGTCTTAAAGCTTTCTTATAGTCAATTTCGTCTCTTCATAAAGATCCCAGTCATTTCCTGAAGCATTGGCATATAGGGTAAAATAATCTAGCTACACAATGTGATAAGACTTACCTACCTACCTACCTAATTTTTAGGCGTCCTTTCAGTCTTATTTATTCTTAATAAATAATAAATATAGAATTTTCTGGAACTAACCAGAGCTAACTAGGACTCAAGCGCTTTTTCAAGAAATCCCTACATTTAGTCAGATTATGTTACGACACAATTACTAAATTTTTGCGGGGTAACCACAACATACCGGTATCACAGCATATCTAACAAAGAGCAGCACGATTTCATGAATTGGCGGGAAAATACGGTCGTTTTCTTGCGCAGGTCAGCCGCCATTTTGCTAGGATATGATCTGTCTTCGAATTGTAATTATTTTGTGTGCGGTTCTTTCGTGTTTTGTGCTAAAAAATATTAAAGCCGCCGCCAGGGAGATATCGTGCTGCCTGTTAGTTATGCTGTGCCACAAGTAAATATGTTACATGGTTATCTTGCAAAAATTTGTTTAATATAACAAAACAAAGTCAGATTGTGTAGCTGCATTATTTTCATGAAAGGACCGAAATCTTCCTAAAAAAGGCATAATTGATCTTTCTATATCAGTATCAATAAATTTATTCAAGAAGGTTTGTGAATAATCTCTATGTTTAAACAGCGTCGTAACTACCGTTATTTTATTAAATTTAGGCGTACGGTATTGCGCCAGGCCAAGTTGCGGCCTGAAGTACAAATGTGTGTATATGACACAAAAGGTTTCAGTATAACTTAGTTTTCGTTCCACGTAGAGGTATGGGATTTAGTATGTAGATTCTAAGATATTCGATATTAAAAATCGCCCATTTCACTACTGACTGGATGACTGACTGATTGAGTGACTAACCCACTTGATGGCTCAAGAGAGTAGAACCTAAAATTTTGTATGTAAGTAGGTTTTAGGAAACAAAGACACAAGAAAAATTCTTAAAACTGTACATTTTTATCCGAAACGCTCTGATTTTTTTTTTAAGTTTGAAATATGAATAAATCTGAGTTTTAAAGTCACAATTGTCTATATATTTCAAATACAGACATAATATTATTGCACTTGTTGAATTTACAAAAAATAAAAGGGGTCATACCAAAAACACGTATGTTAAATATAGGCCAAGTTCTTATCCAAAAATCTCGGCCTCTTAAAATTAAACCAAGTTCTTTTTTGATTTGGCAAGTTTTAAACTGATCTGTCCGTATTGATTAAAAAAAAAACATTGATTTACGCGAACAGAGCAGCAAAAAATTGCCGAGTGAAAAAAGAATTTGGTCTAATTTTACAACGCACTAATTAAAAATACCGAGACTTTTGGATAGGAACTTTGACCTTATTTTTTATTAGTGTTTTTGGTATGATCGGGATTAACCCCAAACTTTTAAAAAATTGTGAAGCATCGGTATAGGTGCATTCAATATTTTAATATCTAATAAACCAGTTTTTTAATATTTTAATTTATACAACTTGCTTTTCCAGGTTTTTCATTTTTTACTCAGCTCTTTTAAATAAAAGATTTTTTGTAAATTATTTATACAAACTAAACCGGGTTAAAACATTATTGTTTTATTATTGAAGTCTGCAAAAATATTAAATAAGTAAATATTAACGTTTCTAGCGCAAACAATGCGATATTGAAATTCATATTTTAAAATGCATTTATTTTTTTTTTATCCAGAGCGTTATTAACTATAAAATAATTATTATTAAAAAGTATTAAATTATTTAAAAAAAAAATATTTAGTTTGTTTCCGGCCAGTTCGCTACTGCTACCAACTAAATAGTGTTTCAGTGGAGGGTACAGATGAAATTTCGCGTCATTCCTTTTGTTTTTGTCCTAAAATTTGGTAATCGCAAAATTTAAAAAACCGGTTCTAAACAAGATTTAAAAATGTCTTTAGCACTTGTTTAAAACGCTTAGCGAAATTTGACTGCCTACAACATCCAGCTTACGCATTGAATTATATACGGTATCGAACATTTAGCAAATTGGTGAGAATATGGAACACAACCACAAATTTTAATCCTTAGTGATGATAAGCATTTTCACTTGAGTGGATAGGTCAATAGGTAAAACTGCCCTATTTAAGGCATCAAGAAAGTTATGTCGATTTTCCACAAGATGGTGAAACTTGCTGTACATCCAAGGAAACATTGGCTCTTCCAGCGGCTAGCTTTCCTGGGCCGAGCAGACGAGATATTGGTGAGCCACGTAGGTCCCGCAATTTAACATCCCCAGAATTGATCCTTTGGCAGGCTAAAATACACTTTTAAGTAGGCAAAATTGTGCGCTAAAGAATTTTACAGAAATACTACACACAGCTGCCAGAAAAGCCTCTACGGCCATTCAGCATGTGTCAGCCAAATCATTTCTAAAACCTCCTAGTGGAACACTATGGATTTCTTTTTAAAATTTTGTGTAATAATTGATTACATAAACTGTAAAAAATACTTTTTAAAGCAATATTTAAAATTAAAAGAACAATAATCTATCATCTAAAAAAATAGATGTCTGTTCGTGACCTAAAAAAATTGGCAAGCGAACCTTCGATATTGAAAATTAATATACTTATGTTAGGTTTATAAATATATACTTTACCTTAACAAATTGGTGGGTTTCTTTCATAAGCAGCGTTTCAATGTTATTAAATTTTGGAAGGATAATTAATAAAACCGTACAAAAACCTACCTGCCCCCTACATTTTTAATTTTCATTAAAAATTGTTTACAATAGGCCATTTGTACCTTCCTATTATTTTACCGTACAGGGTGGTTGTTTATTTATAGGTCAAGTAATGGACTTGGAAAAAATGTTAAATTTACAGCCAAGTGAAGAAGGGGCGTCAAGAAACACGGGAATCGTGACATTTAATTTAAAAAATGTTAGTGAAGGTTTAAAAATGGCAAATGAGCTTTGTGATTATGAAAGATGTCCTATTTTTAAGAGGCAAATTGCTAATGCTGATACTGATTGTTGGTGTAAATTAAAGGAGCTTTTAAAAACTGCCAAGCAAAAAAAATTACAAAATTATTTGACCCATTGCCTAAGCCTGAAGATACTAAATATGTTATATGGTCAAAAACTTTAATTAAATTCCATTTTTTCATATACAGTCCGCCACAAAAAGATAGAGGCAACCTAATTAAAAAGAAAACCTCCACTAATTCTTAAACACATTAATGCTTGGTTACAATTTGCACAGAAGTACGTACATGTCATGGTCAAAAGAATGGCAAAAAGATTTATTTTCCGAAGAGTCAATTTTGTGCTGATGGTTACTCATATTATTTCATGACTTAAGAAAGGAAAAGATACTTCTCTCGCGTCGTTATAGTGGTGGAGGGTCAGTCATAATATGGTACAATAGGAAAACAGATATACAGTTTTTGACAAAAATCATAAATGCACAGTGTTATAAATAATCTTAATAAAATCATTTTAAAGAATGGTAAATCTATGACAAAAGGTAAATACATCTTTCAACACGACAACGCTGGAGTACACACAGCAAAAGTAGTTTCCTCATGGTTCAAAAAACATAATATAAAAGTGTTGGAGTGGCCGCCAAGATCACAGGATTCTAACATAATCGAGAATGTCTGGGGACGACTTGCAAAAAAAGTTATTAAAAATTTAAGACAGTTCTTCAGTAGAGATGATCTGAAAAGGCCTATAAGTAACTCAAAATTATATTAAGAAACTTTATAATCACATTACAAAAAGAATATTTGAAACATTTAGGATAAATGTAACCGTTTTAATATATTTAAATATATATATATATATATATATATATATATATATATATATATATATATATATATATATATATATATATATATATATATATATATATATATATATATATATATATATATATATATATATATATATATATTAATGCCCCTAACTTTTTGTCGCATCATAAGTAGAATAATTTTAGAAAATAAAATTTATACTTATATTTAAACCTCATAAGTCTGTAAGAATAACGATTTAATTGAGTTTATTTATAGTTAGACATATTTTGTTTTGAAAAAAGTAAATATTGGTTATTATATTTATATTATACCCTACCCCTATATTTTTGTCGCGCACTGTACTTGTTTTGCCACCTAGGAACGTTTCCCCTATAATATCATATAAATTACCATTCTATATTTATGGCTTTTGTATTCGCGGCATATTTACGAAACATATACCCCGCGAATAAACAGCTTTTACTGTAATATCAGAAAAAAAATAGTTAAATATAATAAAAATAATCAGAAAATTAAATTTATATTAAATATTTTTCAAACGCACAAAAAAATATCCAGAAGCATTATTATAAAATATGCACGATATAATAAATTTGTATTACATTTTAACCCATTAAGGACTGAGTTTTTTATATTCGGAATATTAAGGAGTAAATTATATTTTAGTACTCTACTTAGCAATAAAAATACATTTTAGGTCAATTTGTACAATGTCATCTTATTATTTCCAAGATGGCGGCCGTTTCATATATGGAACGCTAGTCTTTTAGGGTTCATAAAATTACTAATATAAAAATAATTTTAAAAAAGATAATCAAACATTTATTCGTAATTTATAAAACATGTTTTTTTATTTCATTTAGTATGAAAATCAACGAAACACTCAATACATAGTCCTACGTCACATTTGCGACATTGTGTGCGCACAGAACTGCCTCTATGGTTTTGTCCGGAGCATCGTCAGCGTTTGTTGTTGGGGATATATTCCACCAAATGATTTTTTTTATCAAGCCGAATATCTGGGAAGATTCTTCAAAATTTATTAAATATCCATTTTTGGAGTTTATGCACCAACACTTATCTCCGAAGCGGATAGGTTTTCCCCGGATAAATTGTTTGAAGCCGTGATGGCCATAATACTTAATCAAGCTTTCGTCATATGATATTTTTTGTGATGGTACAAAATGACGTAAAATTGTTGTTTTATTTTATTCATCAATGGTCTTAATTTTGCAATCTTATCTTTTGGTTCTAGTTTTGTGTTGTCGGCACATGTATATGCCTCATTATTTCGATAATTATTTCTATAAATCTATTTCTACGCATTGCCTTGTAAACCCCAATAATTCTAAGATCCTCTCCCAAGTCCCAATAACTTTTTTTGGAAGGTTTTTTGTCATATCCCGTCACAATCAATATCCCAAAAAAGCATCTCATTTCTTGATGCGTTATATTGGGATTGAAGAAATTTTCTGCGCTGCATTTAGCGTATTTGTTACTTTCTTCAACTAAAAAATCCGTAATTTCGTTTGTCAGAAAAAGTTCAAATACCTGTACTGGTGTTAAGTTTTTATATTCTGACGTATCAGGTTGCGGAAAAGAGGTATCTTCCTTACTTAAAAGATCCACATGTTTAAGCCACTCAAACTTCCCATCGCTTTTCTTAACGAGTGACGAAAGTGGCACATCGTCTGGAATCTCATCGCCTTCATCCAAAACATCAAAGTTTCTCAATCTTCTGTCACTATCCATTATTACTTCAGCATTGGCTAGTAGTTGTTTTCCCGATACATTATTAATTAGGTCACCTGAATCTTCATCTGCGGAATTTTCGTCTGATAACATTTTGTTTTCTGGAGGTTCAATGAAGACTGATTGCACATGCTCGTTAGTATCCATTTCCTGCTAAAACTCTTCAATTTTAAACATATCAGCAACCTGCTGCACCATTAACCTAAAAATAAAAATACAGATTTTTATGTATGCTAAGAGACTAGCGTTCCATATAAGAAACGGCAGAAAAAAATGCGTAAATAAGAAAAACAAAGGCACATTAAATGATTTTTTCAATGAAACTTAAAGTTAAGTACATCAAAATTTATTAATATTGTATTAGTTTCAGTCTAGATATTCCTAAAGTTATTAAATTATGTACTTACACATCTCAATGCGCCATTTTCGTGTATGCACCAGACAGCTGAACGAAGCAAATAACTTTTAAAGAACTCTTTTCGTTTACTCGATGTTTAAACTGATATGACACGTTACCAGTATATTCAGCAACCTGAAAATATCGACCTACGAAGATTTTTTGCAAGTACACTCTTATTTTTAACCATTTTATGATGCTTTGATTTGCGTTCTATATATGGAACGCTAGTACTTAATGGGTTAAAAAGACTCGGAATTAATCATTTTATATATCTCATATTTTTTGCTATAAATTTGAAGATATTTTTACAGTCTACTAAACTGATTTATTTAAATTTTATTTTATACAACAATTAAATTAAAACCAATTACAAAAAGAGCCACATGACTAACCTAGTAACAAAACCTAAACGACAGGTTAATAAGCAAAATTCGAAAATAAAAGCCCGAGTTCGGAACTGACGCACAACATTTACACCTTTTCAATTATTCCAGCTGGAGATTCCAAATTGACCTTTGGCAAATACACTAGCCGCCTTAAAATTGTTGTATTTATGGCAAGATAAAAAATTACTGTAATTGACTTTAAAATAAAATATTTTTTTATCTTTATGACAGCTTACGAAGGCCTCTATAAAGCCTAAGTACTAGGTACTGTAGAAGTTTAACCCATTTTATCCCCCATTTCCGTTAACGCGATAGTGCCATCATAGACGTTATACAAATAACTACTAACTCTAAACTACCCCCATTTGCGAAAGAAGCAAAATATCTGTGGCTGATCCTAGATAGCACTCTCAGCTGGAATTCGCATCTAGAAAAGGTTTACCTTAAGGCGAGCCTATCTTTCTGGACATGTCGCAGGATTTGTGGTAAATCCTGGGGCATGTAACCAAAACAGATGTACTGGCTATACGTGACAGTCATAAGACCAATGATTACGTAGGGCTCTGTGGCATGGTGGCGTAAGGGGCAGCAGCGGCTGACCCAAGCAAAGTTATCTAGCCTACAGAGACAGGCCTGCCTAATGATAAATGGCGCGCTGCGCACGAAACCAACGGCGGCCATGGAAGCCCTCTTGGGACTGCCTCCTCTGCATATTTACTTGGAGAGAGAGGCAAGGTGGACAACCTACAGCTCTATCAAGCGGTCAGTAATAAACCGCAGGCGTGTCACATGGAGAGTACCTCAGGAGTGTCTCGACCTGTGACGGACTGGGAATGCCCTCAGACATAATGCCTACAGCAACCAACTACAACCGACCTACAGTGTAGTCTACCCACAAAGGGAGGACTGGAGTCGAAAAACGACCAACCTGCTCCGGGCTGACATCTGTTGGTACACCGACGGCTCTAAAACCAAGGACGGTGTTGGAGCTGGAATATATGGACAAAGGCCGAGGGCAGAGTTTTCCTTTAGCCTGGGCACTCTAGCAACCATATTTCAAGCGGAGGTATTTGCTATTGAGATGGGTGCTAGAAAGCTGGTTGATCGGCACTGCACACGTAAGACAGTTAAAATATTCTCCGACAGTCCAGCAGTTTTTAAGGCTCTTAAATCCAGCCGGTGCAATTCGAAAACCATCTGGAATTGCAAGGATGCGCTGACCAAACTGGGTCAAAGCAACAAGGTTACCCTACTGTGGATACCTGGACATACCTGCCTAGAGGGTAATGAATCCGCAGACCTCCTTGCTAAAAGAGGGGCGAAGACAAAATTCACAGGGCCGGAACCGGTCGGTATATCTTATAGAATGGCCAAGCATATTAGCTTGGCCATTCTATAAGATTTACCGATAGCGGGTCTCAGACACTCGAAGGCCTTTATTAGCCCACCGAACCAACAATGTATCGTCAAACTACTGGAGCAATCAAGACTCTAGTAGGACTGTACACGGGACACTGCAGATTGAAATACCACATGCACAAGACTGCGGAAGACGCCGAGTGCCGCATGTGTATGGAGGAGGATGAAGCGGCAGAACATATACTGTGTTCGTGGCCAGTAACGGCACGACTCAGATTCGCAATCCTCGACAATGACACCTTGTTGCCGGGGGAGGTAAAAGATCTCTCTTTCAACAGAATTATCAGATTTATTAGAAGTCTGGACTTGGTGGGAGAAATATAAATGGGTGTGAGCCACAATAGACCAAACGCTCGCGGTGGATACCCACTCACTTTAAACCTTACCCAACCTTAAACCTAACCCCCATTAACGCTCAAGTAATGTCGTAAAGACAGCACCTACAGTTTAAAGTGGATTCCAAACCTAACCCAACGACACACGGTGTTCACTGGCTGTCGCCCATTCAATTGCTAACCTTGCCCGGCATCTCCTAACTTCGCTGATCTCACGAGAATTTTGGCAAACATAATACATTTTTGTTAAATTTTCAATAATTTATAACCTTACTTATATTTATTTATTACTGTTATAAGTTTATTAATGACTTTAACAAATATAGCGAGAGGCATTTTTTTACAAAAATAGAAATCCTTCTATTTTAGATTTACAGAATAATGCACGGGCGCACAAAAGTGCTTAAAAATGGGAAAATTAGGAGATTTGATCTATTAACTTTTGGATCACCCCTTTTATTCCTCCGATTTGATTTCTTTTCCTCTCCCAAATAAAAAAAATTGGCCGGTCAGGGTTTATTTTTTTGTTTTTTGAGAGGCTATAGAAAAGCATTTTACAGACCCAGAGAAAAATTATTATAGGATTATAGATTTGAAACATTATTTGGGAAAATACATTAATATAAAAAAGGTTATGTTAATAACCTTTTTTATTTAAATAAAATAAGTGTAAAATTTTAAATTTGCATCTTTATTGTTAAGAAAAATTATTTTTAGACCAACAACAGCTACAGTACTAAATATATAATAATATTAAACGTCAAAGAGTTAGTAAAATAAAAGTATATTATTTTATATGAAGGAAAAGTTATACTTTTCATGGCGCAATCGTGTTTAATAGAGAGCAAGCCATGAAAAGTAACTATTCCTTCAAATAAAATAGGCTTAAAAAATCGACAAATTATTGCAAAAACATCTTCTTTTAATAGTAATAATTATAAAAGATAAGTGGATAGTTGCTATAGTAATGTAACATAAAGCTGTCAGTGGACACTGTCAAAAATAGTTATTTTTTTCAAAATGGCGTCTCCGATTGCGTTTTAATTCCGTATTGTTAAGCAGTTATTGAGTATGTACATTTAATATTCAATTAAGTAATAAATACAAATTTTAGTTTTATTTTTGGTTTAAGAGATATTAAGTTTTGACGCTTGTTTTGTTGTTTGTTTGTTGTGCTATGATACCACTTTTTTCTCCGCCGTCGAGAAGTTGAAAAGTAAAGCTCCGGCGGAGGAAAAGTGATACTTCGCGGTCGCCTACACAGTAGAGTAATGACGTATTTATTGACGTTTGAAGAAAAGCAATTGTACACATTAAATGTCGATTTAAGCAAATAAATAAAATAGGACAAGATTTATTTGCCCTTATTTTGTAAGATACTTTAAAAAATATATTATTTTTAAACAACACAATAAGTGCTAAACCGACAATGATTTCTATTTTTTTTTTTAATACAAATCCGTAAATAATTTATTTTTTGGCTAAACTTTTCGGTCAATGGCCAGGTTAAGCCCAAAATAGGTTAAAAAGAAACGAATAAAATTATATGTACATTTACATAAAAAGCGTACAATATGGAATTAAGCTAATGAGATACTCGTTTACTTTTTAACAGAACAATAGCGGGGCTGCGAGATACAAATTAATGCCATTATTTTTTTCGTTATACGAAAATAAATACTATATTTAATTTAAAAATAGAAAAATAGTTTCTTGGGCATATGGCTCCCAATTTGAAAAATAATAATTACATCGTTAGAGATATGCTTTTTGTTAACTTCATTAAAATTGCGAGGTTTCCAAAAGGACGGAAACCTCGGGTGTGGCTAACATGTTTCACCCTTGTTAGGGATGGTCACATTCGCTGTAAGTCTATAAAACAATTCTTTATAAAAGAAAGGATAGATTTAAACAACTCTGGTGCCATCTAACAGACTAATCCCAATGCAACCAGTAAAGCATATTAATACGAAAAGATGTTAAAAAGTCAAAAGGTGAATAATGTTAAAAAGTGCCATTTAGGTGGGTATGGCCATAATATTCAAAAATCGCAAAACAGACACCTATTGACTGAGGAAAATGGCACCACATTACTTCACGGGTTTATGAAATTTAAATGGGTTGTTTTGCCATACCACGTCAGGCGGCAATACTGCTTTTTTAAATTTGTTTAATTCTGCACTTCGATTTCTGGGGGACTTAGGGCCCCCAGTCGAATTTCCCAAACCCGTGAACTAATGTGGTGGTCAATTTCCTTACTCAATAGGTATCTTGCGATTTTTGAATATTATGACCGTGTCCACCTAGATGTCACTTTTTAACATTAATCACATTTTTAACTTTTAAATATATTTTCGTATTAATATGCTTTACTGGTTGCATTGGGATTAGTCTATTAGATGGAGCCAGAGTCGTTTAAATCTCTCTTTACTGATATTTTATAAACTTGGCGAGCCTTTGTCAGTCGTGTCTTGGCTTACAGCGGTTGTGACCATTCCCAACAAGGGTGAAACATACTGCCGACATAGCCACACCCGAGGTTTCCATTCTTTTGTAAACCCCGTAATTTGAATGCAATTTACAAAAAGCATATCTCTTACAATGTAATTATTACTTTTTAATTAGGAGCGATATGCCCAAAAAAGTATTTTCTATTTTTGAATTATATAACAAGGCTCAAGAATCTTACATTATTATATATATATATATATATATATATATATATATATATATATATATTATATTATATATATATATATATATATATTATATT
>JAHBCN010009621.1:0-34481 GCA_019359885.1 Listronotus oregonensis
TTTTAAGGTGGAATTTTAAACCCCACCTGGTTTCTCTTCAAGTTTTTTTCCCGAGATAAGTGATGAGGTTCGAATTTTGGACATCCTGTACATGATTTATATTTATCGATGGGTTTTATAATTTTATAATAATATATATATATATATATATATATATATTATATATATATATATATATATATATATATATATATATATATATATATATATATATATATATATATATATATAGTATATATATATATATAATATATATATATATATATATATATATATATATATATATATATATATATATATATATATATATATATATATATATATATATATATATATATATATATATATATTTAGTTTTTGTTTTCCTGACCGTGTTATTAAATTAATAATTTTTAATTCTCCTGGGTTTTTCGGTCATTTTTTTTAAAAATTAATTTGAACTGACATTCAAGATGTAAAGCGTAATAGTTTCATCGTTTAGTTTTTAAGTGTTGGTTTTTATCTTTATTTTGAATTTTTTAAATCTTATTTAGATAGTGTAAGTTTATGAAAGGCAAAAGATTCTGATGATGGTTTAATTGGAAATAAACCGAAACGTCAAAGAAATGTTTTAATTTTATTTCAAATTAATTTTAAAAAAAATGACCGAAAAACCCAGGAGAATTAAAAATTATTTATATAATATATATATATATATATATATATATATATATATATATATATATATATATATATATATATATATATATATATATATATATATATATATATATATATATATATATATATATATATATATATATATATATATATATATATATATATATATATATATATATATATATATATATATATATTATAGCATAAACCCAACGATAACCGAGGTTAAAATTTTCCGGAAATTATTAATTCGGCCGTTTGCGAATTCGGCACGTCCGAAAGACTCGACCATGGTATATATATGCTTTTGAAGTCGCTAACTTTAAATCCCGAATTAGTTTAACTCTATCAGTTCAGGGTCAGGGGCACTTCAAGGTCAAATATGCAAAATTACTCGCAACCAAATTTGAACTTATATATTTCAGGTCGCTGAATACGAATCTGTTGTCAGTTTTACACCATCAAATTTGTTCGCGATTTGACCTTGAAATGCCCTAAAAAAATTAAAGGTCTGAAAGACTTAACCATGGTATCTTTATGTTTTTGGGGTCGATGAATCCAAATTAGTTTGGCCCCATCAGGTCAGGGTTAGGGCATTTTAAGGTTGAATCGCAACCAAATTTGATGTAGTCAAACTGACCACGGATTCGTATTCAGCGTCCTCAAATACATAAGTAAACACTCTTTAAATTTGGTTGCGATTTATTTTGCAGATTTGACCTTGAAATGCCCCTGACCCTGAACTGATAGAGTTAAACTAAATCGGGATTTGAATTTAGCGACTTCAAAAACATATATATATATATATATATATATATATATATATATATATAGAAGATTCAAAATTATTGGGGAGTGCAGTCTTATGGGAAAACTGGCCTAGAGGTTAAGAAAAACCCTTTATTTTTTCGTCAAGCTTTCGTGTATATTTATGCTCTTCCTCAGGACTCACTACAAAAAACAGAAGGACTTTTTTTTTTTTTTTTTATAAGTTGTAAAATGTAGAAAAGTATTTTATTTTATTTCAAAAAACAATCAAAGGTTGTCTTTCCTAGTTTTTTATTGTAATAATATGGTGTTCCGTCTGTTTGTTCCTTGAATGGGCTTTTCCTGTTCATCTTTGAGCTGTTTTACCATTTGTAACCTACTTTGGTAAGGAACTTTGAAATAGAATAGTTAGTTGTTAGTCTACTAACACTAGTCCTTCTGTTTTTTGTAGTGAGTCCTGAGGAAGAGTATAAATATACACGAAAGCTTGACGAAACAATAAAGGGTTTTTCTTAACCTCTAGGCCAGTTTTCCCATAAGACTGCACTCCCCAATAATTTTGAATCTTCTTTCTTAACTAGACAGTCGTGAACTATCCTTCTCTTAACTATATATATATATATATATATATATATATATATATATATATATATATATATATATATATATATATATATATATATATATATATATATATATACATACATATATACATACATATACATATTCATATACATATATGGATAGAATTGACGCTAGATAGGGGCAGAAACCTGCGTCAGCCACGATACCCATCAGGATAGCTATCGGATAGGCCGAGACTATCTGATAGCTATCGCTATCTCATGTGCATTGCCCCATTACTCCCAACGTATTTCTGCCTATCGAGATTGAAATCAATCTTGGCGTCCCGCCGCGATACCCATCAAGATAGGCCCGGATTATCCGATAGCTATCGCTATCTCATGTGCATTGCCCCATTACTTCCAATGTATTTCTGCCTATCAGATTGAAATCAATCTTTGCGTCCCGATTACTTTTAAGCTCATGTGTACCTGCACTAAAGCTTGCCCTATACCATACGTATGCCATTAAATTTGCGATGAAATACCTTTCGAAAACTTTAATTTAGAATGAATGGTATACTGATTGTAAGTACGATTGTTTAAAACTCGTAACTTATTAATTTATTTATCAATTAAATTTTGTTTGGTTTAGATGGTAGTTTGAGTTTAATTGTACCAAGATAGCTATTTTAAAGCTATTTTTTTTAATAGACCACGGGCATCCTTTTAAAACGATCAACAAATGATCAGCGCATAGAATATTCACTTCTTAAAAGGACATACCGAGTACTATTGTATTTCAAAAACATTTAATTGGTGTATTTAGAAGTTTGTTTTAACCCTATGTTTTTATAATTTACTAAGATGTTAAGTGTGTTAGGAACTAATATTTTACCTTTATGAAAATAAAGTGGATGATATGTAAAAGTCCATATTGGTAAATCTTCTCCAAACGGGTTCCATTTCGAAGAAAGTGTTACTGGTTTACCTTTGCCAAAAAGTATACGAATTCCCCTCATATTGCGATCTCTAAAAAAATTTTAAGTTAAAAAAAATAATTTTGACATTTTTTCAAAATACTCTACAATATATAGCATATAACCATCATTTTTATAAAAAGCTTCAAGCTGAAAGCGTTACATTGCAAATTCTTCATTAAATAGTTATTCTAATATTTTTTATTGAAAACCTATACCAAATGCATAACAACTCTTTTTTTCATAATAGTTTAGTTGATTATAAATATTTAAAAACACAAAAAAATTAAATAACCTAACACCATAAAAAAAGGTCACGTATTACTGTGTTGACCATATATTTTCAGCTTATAAAATACATTTTCTGATACATTTTTGAAGATCACATAAACTTGTTTTTAAAGGTAAGAGATAAAAAATAATGTCTTATATCTCACGCTTTTTATAATAGTTGTACCGGGTGTCCAAATAAGAAAGGACGCAGGCTGTATCTCAGAAACTATTTATCGCACAGCGTTGGGGAAAAATATTTTAAGTAAAAGTATTTTTAATAATAAGGGTGGAAAAAGATAATAGACCATGCAACTTTCAAATAGCTCTATCTCCAACATTTTAAATCAAAGTGGTTCAAGTGAGTACTCGTTTAAAAGAAAATTTAAAGATCTTTTAATTGTGATTTTTTTCGGTGTCGGATAGTTTGTAATTTAATTTTTTTAATTGTAGGTTTAGAAGAGGAAAAAATACCTATATTCTGGCGAAAATCGCGTTTTGAGATTAGCATTCGTTTGCGTGTTATTTCAAAGTAACCTGTTTTTCAAATTGTAAATAATATGAACACTTAATTACAACAGTCCTTCTGTACCTAATACTTGCTAATTTTGAAGAAAAAAAAAAGGTTTTTTAATTTATCGTTGCGGTTGCGCCATCTTGCACTAGTTTTAGAAACTTAAAAATAATTTCCAGCTATTTCTCTTGAACACTTTTACTAAAAATATTTTTTCTCAATGCTATTTATCGCATGGCATAGTTTTCGAGATACAGCCGGCGTCTTTTCTTATTTGTACACCTGGTATACTTCCTTTAAAAGATTACCTCAAAACTTTTTTTTTTAATCTTTATGACAGCTCACGAAGGATTATTATATATGTATATTATATCCTACGGATTATATATACATACATAAACCTAAGTACCAAAGTACCGTGAGTGCCGGGTTTCCGGTGTTTAACCCATTTCTTCCCAGTTATTCCGTCAACGTTGTCCAAGCACTGAAACATGCAAATGTTGCATTTCACAGCACCTTTTAGACAACGCGGTAGTGCCACCACGGACGTTATTTTTAAATAACTACTACCTAAAAAAACTACTAATTGATGTTATCAGGGACCAACTATAGTGGAGTAAAATTTGGAAGAAAAGTCGCTTAGTTATCGAGAAAAAAAAACCGGCGTAGAACCAAACCAGACTTAGTGGGATTCTTTAATAAGGTAATCGTGTACACGAAATCACTTTTTACGACATTTTTTAGTGGTCGAAAGTTTTTTTATTTCGAAAAAACCCAAAAAATCGGTTTTCAATAAAACACGTATTTTAACTTCTCCACTGCTCTATCTTTAATAATATTCATGCTATCAAGTTATTTTTTTTAGATTAAAGTAGACATAATAGCGCTTCAAACAACGTCCCACTTGAAGCTGATATTTTTTTGTTAAATTTTTAAAATAGTACGAAACTCAAAATTGTTATTTTTAGTAGCGTAATTTTAGGCAATCGAGAAAAAAGTTTCTTATTGAAAATTTATACATACATGCTGTGTACAAATTATAGCTAATGTTTAAAAAAAGTTTTTAAAACAAAAATTTTTTAGATTCCTTTTATAGTATTGAGTCAGTAATATTTTTTTAACGGCCAAAATCATATTTTTGCGCGCTTGGGCTTAGCGAGCCGGCCGACTACAAAGATCTTACGATCCGGTGGAAGTGTAGTAGGTAGTTAAAGTTGTATCAACAGGTTTAAACGCAGATCTAAGGGCTGCTTAAGTTATTTAGAAAAGAAAAAAATTTAAATATTCAAAACAGGTGGGTAGATTTTAAACCCATATAAAAATATCAATCATTGTTATTAATTACCCACCTAATAAGTAGGTTTATTCAACTTTTTTTATTGGTTGCTGGTAAAGAAAACCACCCACGGGATTCGTTATTTTTTTGATTATACATTCAAAACTTCATTATTTTTTAAACATTTTTAGCAACAAAAAATTGCGGATCCTTTGTGTCTTTTAATTAAATTTGAGAAATATAGTACATACATTAAATATAAACTAGGGCTTCGTTAAAGGTATTTTTTAAACAGGAATATATAATTCTTTTTTTCCATATAAAGAGATGATACGAAGCTATTCTTTGACATGTCTGAATGCTGCTTGAATAAGCAATGTTGCCAGACTTTTTGTACTAATTTGTTATTATTGAAGGTTGTTTTTTATATAAAAAACTAACCAGAACTAACAAACAACAACTTTCAAACTATGATCTAGTTCTGGTTAGTTCCGGTTAGGTTTTCCTCGTTAAATTGTAAATTTTTTTTATTATAAATGCGCCGTTCTGGTCGGTCATGATTAGTGCTGGTTAGTTAAAGCAGCTTTTTATTTTCCCTAATTATATTTGTAACTGGCTTGAAATTCAAATATTTTTGATTTAATGAAAATTATCCTTATGGTAACGGCAAAGTTTTTTATTATAAATTAATAATATTTCCGTTTAGCAACACTGTAAACGTCTTGAAGCGATGCATGAATTTATTACATGTAAATCGTAAATAGTTAAAATAAAATGTCAAATAATGACCAATTTTTAGAATTTTTATTGCGCTTTTCTTGGTGAAAACTACATCATCCGCATTTTTTGCCTTAAATAATAATACTTAAAGAATATTTTACATTGCAAATTTAAAAATCATCCAATTCCGTGGGTGATTTTTTTTACAGACCCAAAAATGTAATATGTAAGTAGTTATATAGGCGCTTCATTAGTAGCATTTTACGTAAATTGAATCCATTTCTGCCTCAAAATCTTTAATAATGATATTTCAGGAACGAAATTTACACTCCTTACAACATTTTAGTTCTTCTTTCACACAAGTACATGTTGGAAATTCAATTTTGGGTTGACATAAAGCCATTGCACTACGTATTATGGCAGCAGCTCTTAATAAAGTTTAAATTTTGGACATTTCTTTGAGAAGTAAAAGATCTATCTGAACATCACTACCAATACTCGCAGAAAAGGTAGATATTGTCGAACTATTTCCGTGTAGGTTCGGAAACCGTTTTCCTATTTTTGTGCGATTTTATGTTTCTTTCAGAGATGTAGTGGCTGTAACATAATTTATGATATTTCTCATCAAACGCAAATAAATCTTTATAGCCACGTAATTTAGATATCATATTAATGTCGTTTCTATTCCTGGCAGCTTTATTACTTTTTTGATAGGTAGCACATTTTTCTAATATTAAAACTATCGCATTTAAGTTTAGTGTCACAATAATTTGAAGGACCGGCGCGGCGCCACTGTCTGATTGCAAATTATGATAATAGTTTTGAGAATCTGTGTAAGTTTTACAACAGTCTTTATGAGATTTTATTTTAATTTCACCATTTAAAATATCATCTTTTTGACAGAATTTTTTTTTGCTAGATTGTCCTGCCTTTTTCAGCACTTAATAGTAATGATAACAACCCTTGTATTCTAGGTCAGCGTTTCTCAACCTTTTTGACCCGCGGACCAAAATATAATTATTATTGTTTTTTTTAATAAGTAATTTTTTTTCGCGGATCGAAAATTGTCCGCGGACTAGTAAAATTTCTCCGCGGACCACTTGTGCCCTGGTGGCCGCCCGACCAGCGGTTGAGAATTAATAGCTGTTCTAGGTCTTTGTAAAACAGATTTGTATCCATCATACACAATTTTCTTACAAATAATTCGCTTCATTGTTTTATAATTTTAAATACATACAGCACACTCTAAATTTCGACAACCACCACTACTAATGTATTACTTAACTACGCGCGCTATCCGCATGCGGGGCTATTGGATCCCGATAATACTTTTTTACGTCTGAAAAAAAAATCGCTGTTGCCAAACGATACGCTCTAGGAAAAATTTTTTTTTTTCCAAAACTTTTGTTATTATTTGGCTATATTTTCTTCGCTGCATGTATGAAAATATTTTCAAAATAAAAAGTTTATCGATTGGTGAAAATTTCAATACCAAAAATATTTATTTTTAGTTTATATGATTTTTAGAGGAATGAAAGTGCGAATTGTGCTCAAACTGTTTATAAGGTTAAAAGCGCTACAGTGTAGGCTTTAATTTGACACAAAAAAAATTTCGGTATCTTTGATAGTTTTAAAGTTATGGCGGTGGAAACAAAAAAAAACAATTTTTTTATAAGTTAAAAAAATCACTTTTTATTAATTTAAAAAGTTCGAGACCACAAAAAAATGT
The DNA here is from genome assembly GCA_019359885.1 of Listronotus oregonensis. Lineage (NCBI taxonomy): Eukaryota > Metazoa > Arthropoda > Insecta > Coleoptera > Curculionidae > Listronotus > Listronotus oregonensis. The sequence continues at coordinate 7,481 of JAHBCN010009621.1, forward strand.
CGTAAAATACGATTTCATGTGCCCGGTGACATACTCAAAGAAACCTAACAGGTTTGATCTGGTTCTACGCCAAAAAAAAAACGACACGATAGACTTACGGAATCGCTCCGCCACTAAAGTTTAAAATTTTATTATAACTGTGATAAATAAGGTATGATTGTATATTTTTTAAATTTCTGCTTAAAAGGGACAAATATAAAATTAAAATTAACCCTAAAATTTTACAAATTGTCAATTCATAAAAGTGTTAAATATATCACCCGTAATAGGGGTATAAATGGAATACCGTTTAGTCATTTAATTTTTTTTTAATCCCAATTATATTTTCATAAGCTGCAAATAAAATGGGTTCCACTGGAAATAAATAAATCATTAAAAATTAATTGAAAACAAGTTTGGTTCGCTTTTTTTTGTTTACCTAATAAACGTACTTTAATTACTTTATTGTAATAAAATATTAATCCTATACATATATACAGGGTGGTTTATTAGCGTAAGGAAGTTAACGGTTTGTCGTTATAAAAGAATGAAAAACAAAAGTAAGATTGCTTGTTTAGCGCAATGTTCGGAGCGGTTTTACAGTTTTCGCCAAATTTAATGTGAACATCGAAAATATTCAGTTTGTAAAATAAAATATGAAGAATCTTATTAGGTAATCACAACTTAAGCTTGTTGAAAGAACATATTATAACCAATCATTTTTCGGAAGATCAGCTTTTAAACTTAACTACAGATTTTAAAAATGGTCAATTTTAACCGTTTATCTGAAGTCGCTCTGCAAAACAAGCTTCGATAATTAAAAATTAAATTTTACCAAAAAACCCTCCGATGCGATATTCAGTTCGTTTACGTAAATTTTACAGAAAAACTCCCGAGATGCCGTTCATTTCCAAGTTCCGGTGCACCAGATGTCCAAGGGGTGGTCGCCGATGACAAATGTGGAATCAACGGCCCAAAAAGAAATCGCGTGTGATGTCTCATTCCATTTAAAAGTAAATTTCAGCAAAAACCTCGGAGATGATGTTCATGAATAGCCCTAAGCTTGAGGTCGGTAAAAGACCAATTTCAAGGTCATATTTAAGATCAGCGGCCTCGAAAACCCTCGGGAACCTGATTTGGGTACATTCCGGGCGTTATTAGGCTAGTAATGAATTTTTTCTAAGTAACTTAAAAAATGCATTTTCCGAACTGCACTGCACAAATGCAATTTGGTCAAAAAACATGATACAATATAGATACGATAAGCCCATCTTGATAGGACTTGATCGAAAAATTTCGGAGGTTTAGTGCTTTATTTCCTCGCCAACTTGAACATTGTTAATGAAACTAAAGAAAATATAGTTAAACACACAACACTCACTTTTTTTACTCAGGCTTAATAGCACACTAAAAAACCATCCTGCATATACTATCTTAAGAACCTCATACCCATTGTGTGAAAGGTGTGAAAAATATATTTATTTATAATAATATTTTTTAATGCCTGCAAATTATACTAAATTCAAGCTTTACTATTATTCATGCTGCTCTAAATTTTGCGACTATTTTCTTAATTTTATACCTAGTGGGTGATGAAAATGATTGACTTTGCTGATTGTCGTTTGATGATAGCTTAAAAAAGCAATTTTCCAGCATGCTCGAAATTCCGTCTGCCAATCCGTTTATTTTTCTGCATATAAAAGAAAATACTATAAAATCTACAGTAAATAAAATAACTAGTTCATGTATCTAAAATTATATAGGGTTTTTCTCTACAAAAACAAATGTTAAATATTAATATTTTGTTTTCACTTATTTACTTGCGCCTGTGCAATGTCTAAAACTTATATTTTATGGATAAACATTTTAATCGGATAGCTATCAGCTCACTTAACTAACTGTGATGTACAAAGCTACAATTTCGTGTATAAATGGTTTAATATTACTTAAAAAAGAAAATTAATTTTTCCTTGAAAGTGTTAATTGATGCACAACGTTTCGGTTAGTAATGTGTCTTCAACCGTTTTCAATAACTAACTAACTATTCTTAAAAGCTACGACTTATATTCTATCCGCTGTTTACCGAAACTTGACCAATTTAGCAACGGCTCCCAATGTTTGGAATGTCTATACTAGGCCCGCCAAATATATTTTGGTTGTATACAATTATTACAGCTTCTTTTAATTTTCTTTTTTTTTTCCAGTGGATTTTTTATGAATAATTTTTGCTTCTGACCATTTTATGCGGTGTTGTTTTGACCAAGCGTATTCGACAATCCCTAACTTCGACGTTTTACTTCGTTCAGTATGTTTTTCCTGGAGATAAAAGGACCACTCTAATTTAGAGTGGTCCTTTTATCTCCCCGATGTATACCTCACCACATTCACAGGAAATTTGGTAGATACAGCCATTATTTGTAACATTGTTATCCGGTCTCGTCTTTGTAAGAATACTTTTTAGAGTGATTTGGGATTTAAATGCCGTTTTAATTTTGTACTTATTCGCGATTCTGCGGATATTTTGGGAAGTTCCTTTAATATACAGAATTGTCATAAATATCTGGTCCTGTGGAGGCTTCTTCAAGATAAAGTTTTTTTGTCTTACTTTGATTTTTGTCGATTGTTGCTACAGTGAGAGATTGGTGAAGGAAACAATTGAAATATATCAAAGTAAGACAATATACTCTAAGTTGAGACTTCACAGAACCAAATATTTATAAGTTTTGACTTTATTCATTTTAAAAAATTACAAAAAACTTTGGAAAAGCTGCTCGTCTTATTAATGATCCCACGCTTACAGAAAAGCTTCCACCTCTTGCCCATTGACGGGCTGGATGGGATCTGTTGCTCTTTTATAGGTATTTTCTTGGCTTCTGAGGAGGAGTTGGTCAGTAAATTTCTTCTTCAGGTAAAACTTTTATGCATCCATTTTCAGTTCAACTAGAGAAGCCCCGAACTTCCCACTTTTTTTGTTTCTTTTTCCCTAGTGAGTTCAGACTATGAAATCTGCTACCCGCAGAAGTTTTTCCTTCTTCTCCAAATCTCAAAATTTTTTAGCCCCGTGTAAATAATCTCCTACCGATGGATCCAAGACTGACAATGGAGCCGGCGCAGGAATACATGGTATGACCCCTAGGTTTAATGCTTATGCTTCCCTGGGGAAATATGCCACTGTTTTCCAGGCGGAAATATATGCCATTGAACTTTGTCTGCGAGAGAACTTGAGGAGGAGATATAAGGGTAGGGACATTACTATCTTCTCTGATAGTCAAGCGGCCATAAAAGCTTTGGCATCTCAACAAGTCAACTCAAGGTTGGTTTGGAACTGTCTGCAATGCCTCCTAAACCTGGCTAACCACAACAAAGTTACACTTTCTTGGGTGCCAGGACACAGGGGAATACAGGACAATGAAAATGCAGACTCCCTGGCCAGGCGAGGCTCCGCAGCAATGTTTGTGAGTCCTGAACCTGTTTTTGGAATACCAAAAGCCTCGGTTCGTGGCTACATGACTCGGTGGATTCAAACACAACATCAGTCATACTGGAACCACATTCCAAGGCAAAATCACACTAAATCAATGTTGGACTCACCATCGAAAGCATTGACAAGTGAACTACTAAAACTAAATAGGAATGAGATTAGAATAGTGACAGGATTAATAACCGGACACTGCACCCTAAGAAAACATATGCACACTATGGGCATCTATAGAGAAGAACCCATTTGCAGACTATGTGACGAAGAGGAAGAGACAGCCTCTCACATCATATATGAGTGCCCTGCACTTACATACTGGAGAACAAATCAAAACCTCATGGTGGACACTAACCACCAGGAGGCTGGAGACCAGAAAAGAACAGTAAAAGGGCTACTACACCTGTCTAAGGTGTCAAACCTTTTTAACTGAAACAAATACACAAGAGATACAACAAGCCCTGTAGGCTGCAATGTCGAGGCGGACAAAACCTCAACAAATAAACTCCCGGGTCGGGCGAAAGGACGCGGAGACGGTGGGCGGAGACTAACAAACTCCCACTACCACAATTTTTGTATAGCCCAAGGAAGTTTAAAGGTGGTATTGAAGCCCAATGCTATGGCCCATTCGATCAAAAAATGTCCAGCCCAGTATGAAAATAACTGTCAGAGTTGGCCCTGCCGATTCTGCGCAATAACAAAATTTCACGAAATAATTTAATGTGTTGCCTACTTACACACTGATAAATCAGTGTGAAGTTAGCCAACACATCATAAAATTATAATGTGTTGCCTACTTACACACTGATAAATCAGTGTGAAGTTAGCCAACACATTATAATTTTATCAGAGCCGGATTACCGTTTTTTGGATTGATCAAAACCTTCTTATTTTAGTGATTAGTGTTTATTAAATTGTGACTATAATTTTGTATTTATTGTTTGTTACTTATAATATCGTAACAAAATGACTAGAGGTTGTATGGTTTTGTCTTGCAAATCCAAGGGTAACATACCCGTCTTTTTAACTTTAGGTAAGTATTTTTTATATTTAAATTAGGTGCTTCTTATGAGACGTAACGTTGGGTAACCAAATAAATAATAATATATCAATTATGAATAATAGAAAATGAAAATTTCATAGAAAATATTAGTGAGAAAAGTAAGGCAATCTTAACTATCTTTTGGATGATTTCCACAATGTTTGTGTATTTCTGTGGATTATTAAAAAGAAATAAGGTTTACATTTAGGTACTTTTATTTCATTTAATAATTTAGTACTTTCTTTTAAAGGATCAAAATTATTGATTACTGGACAGACCAGGCAAATTTTAATATATACAGGTTCCTCTAATTGAATGAAAGGAAGTACAATTTTGGTACGGTTTTTGGGACGCTGATGACAAATCTAAAAAAAAAATTCGGCAATGTTTCGTTTTCGAGATATTCATCATCAAAATATAAAATCAAACTAACCTTATTTACACTATTCCTCCTTTTTTTGCACAAAATTTTGATTTTACACTAAATTGGCACACAATATTTCACAAACACCTTTAAAAACTTTTTTATGTTTATTTTACACCTTTTTTACACTTTTATTTTTTAAGCAAATATGGTTGCTGCCTTTGAACTTAAAAGTTCGCAATTTAATGGAAAAAAGATGTAAAATAAATAAAAATACAAGGTTTTAAAAGGTGTTTATAAAATATCGTGTGCCACTTTAGTGTAAAAATCAAGAATTGTGTACAAAAAGAAGGGAGAATATAGTGAAAATGAGGTTAGTTTAATTTTCAACTTTGATGATGAAGATCTCGAAAACGAAACGTTGCCGAAAAGATATTTTTTCAGATTTGTAATCAGCGCCCCAAAAAAACCCTGTATACCAAATTTGATCAAAATCGAAGAGGAGGCTACTTTCGAGACAATCCCATTTGTTTAAAAATAAATTCGATTTTTGGTTTCTTAATCTTGCATTATCAACTTTTTAAGCTCGACATACTGTACACACATAATATTTAACGGATACTGTCACAATGGATACTTAGGTATTAAGGTTACTAAACATTTTTAACCACTGTTATTCTGTCTCATGAATGTTTGTTATTAGTGAAAAGTATATGCCTAAAAAGCAGTTATAAAAATTTTCACTTTTAAATATACAACCAGAATCTTAGGATTAGATTAAACTCATTTACACTATCTTGCCCTTCTTTTATCACAAAATTGGTGATAAGTACATAATACTATCATACAATGTTTGAAATTTATTTTAAAAAATCGTGTTTTTATTTATTTAGAAAGATTTTTGGTAAAAATACAAAACTTCCAAAAATATCGACCATTTAAATAGAAGGCAGTAAAGTGGCGCCATCTATTCTTTCCATATTATATCAGATGATATAAAATCTAATATTACACAATAATTTTAAATATTCTATAGTAGTATCCTTTAATAACCAACAATTTTGTGCAAACAAAAAAAAATAGTGAATGTTGGAATTTGACATTTGATGATGTCAATTTTATAGATAGTAACAGACTCTGATAGTAACAAAGAATTATGGAAATCCGGTCCTGACTACTATTCATTGCGCAAATTCCGCAGGGCCGACCCCCCTATTCCCGCTGCCCTGCACGCCTGGACAATTTTGTTCTACAGTATTGGGCTTCCATACACCTTTAAACTTCCTTGGTATAGCCGCATTAAAAATATTATATTTTATTTAGGTTCTTCCAAATTCGGTGTATCGATGCGATGTTGTTTCCGATTGCAAGCCTTCAGGAGATAACGTTTTTCGGTAACTATTTTTCACTAAAATGACATAAATTATACACCATTTTAAAGGTAAGGAAATATTCTATGCCTCCGCTGTAACGGATTTTTGAAATATGAGTCGAGTTAAGAGAAAATAGTATCTAAACATAACCGATTTTAGGGTGACTTTCACTTAAGGAAATATTAAAAACTAAATCCAAATTTTAAAAACTATTACAGCAGAAGCCTAGATTTAAGTGTTGGCTTTCACATAGTTTTTGAAAATTATCGATAACTTATACCGTTTTTGAGAAAAACATTATGCCCCGAACCCCAAATTTGATCTAATTTTCGCGGCGCGCCTTAGCCATCGTGGGCTGTCCCAAGATAATACAAAATTTTATCGTAATAAAAAAATTTATATGAAAATTTCCTATTTAAAAGAAAACATCTAGCAGTTTCAGGCGTGATAAAATAGTTTTGCAACCACGTCAAGCCTTCCGACACTGATGTTCCTATTTAACTATTATTAAATTAATTATACACAAAATTGCCGTGCTTTTGTCGTAGGTCAGTCAAGGTGGCTGCTATCTCTGAGGTCTTAGACTATTCTATAATGCGTCCTATATGGGGATTATAACTTACGGTATCAGAGATCCATTGGGGTAAACCAAATTACCAATAATTATAGCTTCAATATCTTCAAGGGGCAGTTTCTTGTAGCTGAGTCTTTTGAGGGCAATAAAATCGTATTTTACCACTAACAGTATTTTTGGGGTTAACAGGATAAGACGTTCCTTATCGGTATCCCAGTGATTAATCCTAAAAGAAATGTATTATTTTTTTATTCTCTGACTATTATATAGAAATTTAAAAGACTTTTTGTCTCTAAATAAAACTATAATGTTTGGTCTTTAACCTTACAAATTCATCTTAATATTGTGTCCTTCTAAGGGTTTTATATAGAAGGTGTTGCCAAATAAGGTAAAAGTGGGTTTGTCTAAAAAAACATGCATAAAATTAAAAAATCACTTCTTACTTAAATGTTAATTCAACAGGTTATAGTAAAATGAGCGTGGTAGGCCTGATATTTACAAAACAAAAAGGAAAGGTTATAATTACACATGTAAAGAAAATAACTTTAAACATTTTTTAAAACTAAAATATCGTTTAAAAATTACACAGCCCCACAAAATTAAAAAAAATGAAGGTCCGTAAGACTTAATCATGGTATCTTTATGTTTTTGAGGTCGCTAAATTTGAATCAGTTTGATCCCATCAGGTCAGGGTCAAGAGAATTTCAAGGTCAAATGTGCAAAATTAATCACAACCTTTGAACAGTGTATACTTATGTTTTTAAGGTCGCTGAATACGAATATGTGATCAGTTTGACCCCATCGGGTCACGGTAAAGAGATGTTTCAAGGTAAAATCTGCAAAATTACACAACTCCACAAGAAAAACACGAAGTTCCAGATGACTTCACCAAGCATATGTTTTTGAGGTCGCTGAATCCGATTCAGTTTGACCCCAACAGATTAGGGTCACGAGCATTTCAAGGTCAAATCTGTAAAATTTTAAGGTCGCTTGATACGAATCCATGGTCAGTTTGACCTCATCAAATTTGTTTGCGATTTGATCTTAAAATGCCCTTGACCCTGACCTAACGGGGTCAAACTGACCCCGGATTCAGATTCAGTTAAGACTTTCGGACCTTTAATTTTTTTGTAGGGCATTCCAAGGTCAAATTGCAACCAAATTTGATGGAGTTAAACTGACCACGGATTTGTATTCAGCGACCTCAAAAACATAAGTATACATTGTTAAAATTTGGTTGCGATTAATTTTGCAGATTTGACCTTGAAATGTTCTTGACCCTAATCTGATGGGGTTAAACTGACCCCGGATTCAAATTCAGCGACCCAAAAAACATAAAGATACCATGGTCAAGTCTTTTGGACCTTTAATTTTTTTGAGGGGCATTCCAAGGTCAAATCGCAACCAAATTTGATGGAGTTAAACTGGCCACGGATTTGTATTCGGCGACCTTTAAAACATAAGTAGACACTGTTCAAATTTGGTTGCGATTAATTTTGCAGGTTTGACCTTGAAATACCCTTGACCCTGATCTGATGAAGTCAAACTGATCCCGAATTCGGATTCAGAGATCACAAAAACATAAAGGTATCATGGTCATGTCTTCCAGACCATTAAATTTGTTTAGTGGGGTTGTGTTATTTTTCCGTGTTTACACAAGATTCCGCCACGACAATATAGAACATATATACAATTTATATGTTTAATTGGAGTTGGGTATTTTACAAAATATTTGCATGGTCATAGTAGAAATAAGTATTTTTATAACATTTAGGTTTTCCTATTGATTTTATGTATGGGTTAAGGCTATAACGTACTGAGTAAGTAAAAATGATCCCAAGACTGGCCCTTCGGTTTCCATGTCCAAAAATTCTGTGGCGCATTCGTTGGCGGCCCGCTCAGCTACTCCATCACGGTATGTGAAAAAATTATTGGCGTCTTGCTCGACATTGACTCTTGGTAGCAGAGTTGGCATTGGTGGTTGTTTTTCTTGAACAGGTGTTGGGTCTTTGGGTTTTGTGTTCCATAGTGTTTCGGTAACTAAAAAGAAAACCAATAAATTTTAAATTTATGCGGGTATATTATTTATTTAATATAATAATTTATGAGTTTTAGCTTAAAAACATTTATTAAAACCAATTTAAAGCACCCAGTCTTGTCCATTATTTTTACTTGTAATAGAGAAAGTATCGTATGTTAACGATATATTTAAAAAAGTAAGAATTTGAAAATGGAAATTATCTGGTAAAGATGTAAAATTATAGCAAATTTTACATATTTACAACGTATAAAAAGAAAGAATCCTCAGGTCATATTTCTGACAGGTTTTATACTTCAAACAAATATTGCAATATGTTTAAAATGTTATTTTGGACAAATATAGCATTTGGCAAGTTCCGTTGCTAGTAAAGATCATTTTTGACAGTACCATTTTGAAAGATCATTTTTAAGAGACAAAATATTTAATAAGTGACCTAACGATATTGAAGATAATTAGTTGTACTCTTGGGTTATTCGGTCAAATTTTAGTTTTTAAATCAATAAAATGAAAACATTGCTTTGATTGAGATTTCGGTTTATTATTTACAAAACCATCTTTAGAATCTATAACAATAATAAAATAACCCTAATATTTTTATAGGGACGAACAAAAAGATTTTTTAGGTGTTTGTGATTTATCTTATTAGACTATAAATCACCAACACCTAAAAAAAATCTATTTGTTTATCTCTATAACAGTCTTTCTCAAAGTGGGCGATAACTCCCCCTTGTGGGCGCTGGAGGCCTAGAGGGGGGCGGTAAGGGACCGAGAAAAAATTGAGGGGCGCTGATATGATTTAAGGGAGCGATGGGTGATTTGTAACTTCAGCTACTTTATATTTTAAAATTCACTGAAATTAAAATCCTTCTACTACACAATATCCATTTATTAGTTCATATTTTTATCCTATTATACTGCATAACTATAGACTAAAATATATTAAATATTTAATATTTTTAATGCGTTCAGAACGCTATTTATATCTTAAGATATTTAGTAATAGTTATCAAACACTGACAAATATTCGTGTCTTCAAGTGTCGCAGGTGAGGTCCCCACCTCCAAAGACACGTATTAAAATAGGTATATATTGTTGCTACCAGGAACAAACAAAATTAAAATTAAAAGGTTTAATTATAATTCACGTTTTGCGCGAACAAATATTGTACGATTTATCTGTGCAATCCTGTATTTTAGTCCGTCAACGTTCGTCGGTCCGTGTTTGCGGAGTGCAGGTGCCCAAATATAAAGCCGCGACTCGCGACCGGCCGGCGACTGACGTGACTAGAGGTGTATCGTTCGTGAACGATTCGTTCAAAAAGAACGAATTAGTGCACTGATTCGAATAAATTCATTCCCGGTTTTCAATGAATTCTTTTTTGAGCCACTTGCTCGATCGCTCTGTGATGAAAAACGAACCTAGTTTGGATGATTTGTTTCGTTCATGAGGTCACGAAGATTCGGTAATTTTTGTGCTACGACCTGGCAAGTGGTCTGTTATATTTCGTGCTCACATTACCAGAGGTGTATTAGGCAGGAAAATCTTGTATCTTGGACATATCCTCTGAGGAGAGCGCTACAGAATTCTACAGCTGATTATGATGGGAAAAGTGGAAGGACGTAAAGGGGTAGGAAGAAATAAGCAGGCTTCCTGGCTGAGGGACATCCGTGAATGGACCGGCGCACGCAGCGCAGAGGAAGTATTACGATTGGCCCAGAATCGAGAAAGACTTGCCCAAGTAATTCCCGACGTCAGGTGGACCTGATATGGCACTTGAAGAAGAAGAAGAAGTATTAGGCAAACAATTTTTGCGTATTGTCGGTTCCAGTCAGTTTTGGCTAAATACCTATTTGGCAATTAAAAGAACTTTTTTTTATTTGTTTTAACTATTCTTTTCAACAAAGACTTAATTTGGAGGTAAGTTTTATCAATTACAGTTTTTGAAAGTTTTATTCCATTTATATTTTTTAAAATAATAATTATAATTGTCTCTCCGGTAGCGTAGTGGTCAGAGTCTCGGCTCGCCGTGCCAGCGATCCGGGTTCGATTCCCCGCCGGGGAGACATATTAGGTAGTAGTTATTTAAAATAACGTCCGTGGTGGCACTACCGCGTTGTCTAAAAGGTGCTATGAAATGCAATATTTACATGTTTCAGTGCTTGGACAGCGTTGACGGAACTGGGGAAAAAGATGGGTTAAACTTCGGAAAACCCGGCACTTACGGTACTCTGGTACTTAGGAGCATGTATGTATGTCCAGCATATATTATATATGTATATGAAAAATTCTTCGTGAGCTGTCACAAAGATTAAAAAAATATACCAAAATGAAATAAATGTAAATCATTTTTTTAACATAACTACCACATTTTTGGTGGAATTCAAAACCGACCGAGTCCGACCGGCATCATAATAAAGTGAATCGGTTGGGAACGAATCTTTTCAAGTGAATAAATCAAATGAATCGATTTAGTAAAAAGATTCGAACTTCCCACCTCTAGACGTGACGTTCCGCAGCATGCACGCACCCCATGCTTATTGTATCATTCACGCACCCTGCTCGCTACTCCGATCATCTTAATATTGTAAAGTTGAATTATTATTGATCAGTGTTGATAATTGTTAATTTTGAATATAAGATACTCTAATATTGTAAAGTTCCATTATTTTTGCTCTGTCTGGTAAGAAGAGTGTCGTTTAGAATATAGGTTTAATTAAGCGCCAGGCGAGACTAATATGTTATTGAGATTTTTAAGGTGAAAAAAATGGGGGGCGCTACAAAATAACTGATTTTCAAAGTGGGCATTAGACAAAATAAGTTTGAGAACCTCTGCTCTATAAGAATATTAAGGTTATTTTATTATTGTTATAGATTCTAAATATGGTTTTGTTAATAATAAACCGAAAGGTCAATCTAAGCAATGTTTTTATTTTATTAATTTAAAATTTGACCGCATAACCCAAAAAGAATAAAACTAATTTTATTGGATAGTATGGTCGGGAAAACAGAAATCTTGATATTAAAGATGTTTTATGTTTAACAGATTTAATTTCTTGATATTTTGATATTTTTGGCATGTCATTTTTGACTGATTAAATCATCTTATTTTTAGGAGACGTTTTTGTATTACTAATTTTAATATAAAATCCGACCACGTAAATTTTGCGTTTTAGACTTTACAACAGTGATCATAAAGCTTATACGTCAAAATGTTTACTATTTTTTCATAAAAAAAAAACTGAGGAATAAAATGTGAAAAATTAAAAATATAAATCGTAACAAAAACATAAATTGGAAAACCCCATTACAAATAGAATAAATTACCGTCGTAATGGACCTTCTAGAATGTATTTAAGTAAATACATACACGTATAGTAATATTAAAAAATATATATGAAAAATATATAAAATAATAAAAACGTTTTTATTTTCTGGTCCGACTTCGCATTCCATACTTACTGCGAGACGCAAATAAAAGGCTTTCAAGGTATGTTCATATTTTTAATTTTTAATGAATAAATATAAAACATTTTATTTGTAAATAATAATATAAATATTATCGATCGTTTTAAATTGAGCTTTATTGTTACATTTACTTTTGCATTTTTATTTGTGATAATTAAGGTAATTGTGATATAAATGTGTGTATACAGGTGGTCACCATATTTTAACTTATTTTATATTTCTATTTTAGAACATTATATCTTAAAAAAGCCCCAAACATGTTGTTTTAATTTGTCAAATAACCTATACCCAAGAATAAGAGTAAATATATATATATATATATATATATATATATATATATATATATATATATATATATATATATATATATATATATATATATATATATATATATATATATATATATATTTTTCAAATTTAATGGATGAAAAAATGCATTTTTAGGTAACAACTTGTTTTTACGTAATTATTACTTATTACTGAATGTCTAAAAAAGCCTTTAGAAAGCGATTACACCATTGTAAAAATTGTGTAAAGTTTTTGTGATTTTTTTTTAAATAGGGTTTATATTATTAGTTTAAAAAAAAGTAATTCTTTTCTAAAAAAAGGCTGCTTTCTGCTAAGACGCTGTTATATTATTACATGAGATCTTGTATATAGGGTAGTTAAAAATTGAATAAATTACTAGCCAGATGTAAGAAAAAAGTCTTTTTAACACAAAAAATAATGGCTAAGTAAACTAGAAGTATTTAATATCAATCAAAATAACAATATTATTGCAAAACGCATTACCAAAGTCGTAAATTTGGAAATATAGAAAATAGCTTAAATTAACTTAATTTTAATAAACATTACATGCAAATAACTTAATTAATAATAAGCACCATTTTTTTACTGTGATTTTCTAGGTTTTCTTATATAAGGGTTTGTTATTACATTTTGCAACATTATTAATTTTTTGTTAATTATTTAAGATATTTAGGAAGAAAGCAATGATTTTATTGCTAATTTTATTTTTTTAAATTCTAAGTAAGACTTTGATAATTTTTTTTGTAAATTGAGAATTAACAATACTTCTCTCCAGAATTAATTTTGATTTATTAAATTTTTGACTACCCTGTATATAAAACCCCAAGTCTAAATAACACTACACAGTGTTTTAGCAGAAATCAGAAGTTCTTATAAAAAATTAAAATATAAATTGTATGGTAAAAACTTACCCAAATTCGTATACGATGGAAACATGAAGCCTGTATGAATTGACATATCATACATATTAATATAGAAATCTATATAAGTGTTGATTTTTCATTTTATTAAAAGCCGAAACAATAGATAATAACTACTGATAAAGATGCTATAACCATAATAAATACGGGAGTGGGTGTCAGTATCATAAATTGTTCAAATCGAATGGAATATAAATATATATCAGCTATGCATATTGTTAATTATTACTTTGTTTATTAAAATAAATGTGAACATTGTCATTTTTATTAATTTAGATTTATTTGGACGGTTTCTTAAAATGCTAAAAGACCGTATTCCCGGAAGGGAACATCACACATTTTTTGTCCCAAAAATGTCAAAAGAATTATTTATTTTTAAATTTAAAACTGTCAATTTGGTAAATTTGGTTTTATATGGCACATGCTTGTCGTCACATTTTTACTTTCAGGGCAGAAAAACTAAAATATCCGATTTTCGTTTTTATTTTTTTACGAGGTTTCAAAACTTAGAAAAAAATCTAAAAATACATTTTTATTGCAACATTTTGCGCTTTATCTATTGGTAAAGTCAAATATTTTTTACGACGTTCCGTTTTTGCTTAACCATTATCAACTTTATTCTTTTGAATACGGCCCTTGACTGTTTATTGGATTTTTTTGAAGCATTTTTAATCCCAATTACAATGATGTATAACACTTAATATTTTTCTGGTAAATAAACATATTTTCCATAGGTGACATTAAGGTAGACAAAAACGAACATGATTTCTTATAGGAGCGTTCCATATTTGTAAAATAAATATTAAGTGTTATACAATTTTGTAATTTGGATAATAAGGGGTTTGAAAAAATTAAATAAAAAGTTCAGGGCCGTATTTAAAAAAATAAAGTTGATGATGGTTTAACTTAAACGAAATGTCGTAGGAAAATATTGACTTCACCAATAGATAAAGCGCAAACCGTTCCAGAATGTATATTTAAAATTTTTCCAGCTTTGAAATAAACTATTAAAAAAATAGAAACGAAAATAGAAAATTTTAGTTTTTCCGCCATATTTCTGAAAGTACAAAATGTAACTTCAATTTTACAACAGTATATTATTAAGTTCCCCAATACGGAACTTTGCCAAATTTAAACTACCCACCTATCCCTTACCGTTTCGGATATTCCCATACTGGCTTTCCTTGTCTTGGAGACGTTGTAGATTAGGGTGATTTTTTTAAAAGACATCTAAACTACACCCTTTTTTTAAATTTCTATAATTTAGCAGCATTTTATGTTACCGTCTCGCTCAAAGACGGGACTTTTTGAAAATTGAATGCTTTACAAAAGTGTCCATTGCGGCAAAGTCGCAACTCACACCGGCGAGGTAGTACGGGTCGCTAAACCTATTTTTTTTTATAAAATTCTCGTTTTTCCATAATTTTTTTATAAATGACAAGAGCTACACAAAAAAAAAATGAATAACAAAGTTGTTGAAAATTAAATTTTCTACAAAAAAAGTTTTGATAATTGAATCGCTATGATCAAGAGTTCTCGAGATATTTGACCTTTAAAGAATTTTACTAATAAATTTTCACCAATTATAATTTGTGAAAATTTAACTATTTGGAGTCAACATTATTTTATTTCGTCTTTTAAATATTATGCCCTAATTTATTTTTATTATTTAATAATTTGTATTCAATTAATTGAGCAAATATTTTAAAGTACGAACTCTAGTGAAAAAAAATCGGTTTAAATTATTAAAATTATAACAATATGGGTTTTAACCCACACTTATTCAGCTCATTACATCCTATTAACTAAATCCAGAAAGGTAGAAGTATTGATTTTATAAAAATTCTTAAACTTACTTTTCGTTGAAATGGACGACAATGGTAACGGCAGTCCACTCCAATAGCAGCTGCTATTACTTGCGGTACTGTCCGCTTTGCTAATGCCGCCTTTGTTCTCTTTAAAAAGTTCTCGTTGTAAACCTGATGAACCTGCAGACTGTTGCTCTCCACTCTTGTTGAAACGTAAAGTGCCACCCCTAAATTCGTCGTGCATATCCTCTTCTAAGGACATTTCCGTCATAATTTATATTCACCAAACGAAAAATGTGTTGTATATTACTTCGATAATGGTTTTACGTTAAAATTAAGTTATTTTTATTTATATTTTACTAATTTAATTCGAATACTTTGGGAAGATAAATGACAAATTTTAATAACAGAAACCAGCTGATTGTCTTTATTGATTTCTTAAGACGTCAGTTAGCTATCCAGAGTTGCCAATATTTACTGTAAAAGCTTAAAGCTACAACCTTTAAATTTTATGTTGGATCTAAATAGTTTTTTTTTAATTTATTGAAAGGTTAAAAAAAATACGTGTAATAATTATTGCGGATCTTGCGTCAAAGTATGTAAAAAAATCTCCTGCCATCGATATCTAATATTAAAATTTTGTTACTTTTTTTAAAAAGACCGCATTTTTTATAATTGTTTTAGTACATGTTTTTGAAATTTACTGAAAAAATAAATTATTGTTAAAAAATATTTTTACTATACAGGGTGATTCATGAGGAAATCTCAATATTTCAGGTACGTAGTCAGGATCCGAAAATAAACAAAAAAGTCTATACAAGTCCACCAGGCCTTCGTTTTCGATATACAGGGTGTTAAAATTTCTATTTAATTTTTATATTTTTTTAATAAAATTATAAAACTCCGCCTATGTTTTGTTGAACAATATTTAAGAACAAAGATTTTATTAATAATTAAAATACATATTGTTTATTTATACAATTTGTTTTATTTTTTTATTAATTTTGCTACAATAAAATCAGATGCGTCGTAATTTTTTTAAATCCAAATATCTCGAAAACGGTTGCTGATATCAACTTTTAACAAGTACACCTTTTTGACGTAAAAATGACTTAACAATTATTTAATTTACTTAAAAATGTAATACAGGGTCGCATCAAAAAGTTGTGATTGTTCAAAATAGTAAAAACATGTGTAGGTGGCATCCCCTACAAGTAAGAGCTGTACTAAGATTAGGTTCGAGTCGTTCATACCAAAAAGCCCTTGGATACCAATTTATACTTCAAAATTTACATTATCATAGATTTTATTAAGAAAATAGGAAAATTAAATAAAACCTTAACACCCTGTATTTTGAAAACGACGGCCTTGCGGACCCATACTTCTATAGATTTTTATATTTATTTTTGGCCCCTGACTACGTACCTAAAGTATTGACATTTTCTCATGAATCAACTTGTATAACTCTTATAGCCTATTCAAGGTAATACTTTACAAAAAGACAGTTTCTTCAATTTTTTTTTGGATGTTAATAAGATTTCGTGAAATATTTTTTTAAGTTATGAAAAGGGCGGATAAATGTAGATCAACCGAATATCAAACTTATAAAAAGGTTTGACAATGTTGAAATCAATACCAGTTTCTACTTTAATTTTAAACTGGTATATTTTTAGTTGCCTACTATTAAATATTTTTGTAAACATTTTTTAAATTTGCACTGACTATAAAATATTGGGTGAGATGGTCCAAATTTAAAACCTTTTGCTTAAACTAACAACTACAGAAATAAGTGACCTAGAATTTAATGTTGAATAAGTCAGCCAGGATTTAATGGTACATAATGTAGGGCAAACAGTACTTGGTTAATTTTAAACCAATAAAATTGTGACATGTGGTAAATTTCGGACAATTTTTTTTATTGAATTAAAGACGTAAATTCTAGGTTTGTAGAGACGAGAAGCTCATAATGGCCGTTTATTGTTCACAATTGGTGTCAAAATTATAATAGTGCCGAAAAGAAATCACAACTGTTGAATAAGAGGTCTAAGTTTTATGGAAACAACAATAGATTCAAACGTTACAACTTTTACGGCTGTATATTTTTTGTAAACAATACCTTATTTAAAAATATAAAATGCTATCTGGTCTTAACTAGTTTTTAAGTCATTTGAAAAATGTATTTTAAAGTTCACTGGTAGACTATTATTTAGTAAAGAAACAAATTTTATTAATTTTTAAACAAAACTGTTATCAGGGTTACGCAAATTGTGACAAATTAAAAAAAAAGACAATGCTGATCACATTACCATGAGTTGTGTTTTGGGAATGGTTTCGGATAAAAGGTAAACGCAACAATTTTTTTCCTTGCAAAGATTCATTTTTTTTGTTGATAATTGTTTTATTTGGCGAATCACACTTTAACTGTAATAATTATTTATAAATCTTTTTCGTCTCTTATGTTTTGTTAATAATTTTGTACGTTTACACATACCTTGTGTGTGTGTGTGTGTGTGTGTGTGTGTGTGTGTGTGTGTGTGTGTGTGTGTGTGTGTGTGTGTGTGTGTGTTGTGTGTGTGTGTGTGTGTGTGTGTGTGTGTGTGTGTGTGTGTGTGTGTGTGTGTGTAATAAGTATTTTTTAGTTAAGTAAATATTTAGGGTTGAGAATAAAAAAATGGCAAAGGAAACACGATTTAAAAGTGTAACTAAAATTGAAATTAATTTGTTTTTAACATTGGCTGCAACAAGAAAGTTATTCCAAAAATTGAATAAAATGTTTTTATTATCATTTTTTTTTAAAGATTGATTGGGTAGTAATAAAAATATTTTGTAATATAATTATTATTATTCTATTTTAAAATAAACTTTGGCATAAAAGATTAAGCAGTAAAATAGACAAAACAACATAACATAGACCTTCATTAAGACAACCTTTTAAGTTTTTTTTACAGTCATAAGTAATATTAATTAAAATAATTTATGTTTGTTTGGCTTTATATCCTGTCAAGTCTGATCACAAAAATATTTAAAAAATAAGTAAAAATCATTATTACTGTTTTGTTTTAATTGATTTGGTAATAAAGTAGGTTATTAAATTTCTCTATTTAAATATTTTTGTTATGTTGTATGAAAGTATTTTAAAAATATAATTTAAATACATTTTTGATTGTAGATATGTTCTATAGTTTTGTGACGGATTTAAGTTTTAATGGAATTTTGTTATGATTACTTGCCAGAAAACTTTTTATACAAGAGGACGCTTTGGTGCTGCTTGCGGGGTATGGCGACTGAGAGCTTAGCCCTATTTGGCCCTATGAATTTGCAAATCGTCTTCACACTAAAACGTAGTATAAGTAGAGTGTTTTGGTTTTTTTTTTGGAGGTTTTATTCCATTTTTTTTATTTTAGGCGATCTGCAAGTTCATGGGGATCAATAGGGCTGAACACACTTAGTCACTATACCCCGGGACTAGGACCGAAGCGGTCTCATTGTATAAAAACTTGCCTGGAAATAAATCTCAACAAAAGCTAATGAAATTTTAATTTTGTTCTATATGTACCATTTAATAATTAAATAAAAGCACACACAAAAGCAATTGTTTTAAAAATAAGGAACTAAAATAAGCTTTAAATTCCATAAAAAAGGAAATGTTTTATTTTTGTGATAGTAAAACTTGGTAGGCGAAAAATTTAATGTTTACGGGGGTGGCAAAGTTGTTTAAAGTGGGGATGGTGGAGGAAAAGAGGGTAAAACTCGCGCGCAAATTGAAACTTTCATTCAAGATTGTGTCGGCAAAAGTTCGGCTGCTCCGATAATTTGCACCAGCTAGGTAAGTACACAACCACATTTAAATTGTATTTACTTTTACTATGTTTGTTTAAAACTTAATTAAGTTTGTAAAAACGTAACGAATTTATTTTTTTCAACCAGAATTTGTTTTTAGCTTGTTCTAAAAGAGCGTTTATTTTGTCCTGAATTATAGAATAGAGTATTAAGATATTTTTTTTGTCATTTTTTTGAAAGCATACTTTATTTTAAATAATGTAAATTTAATGTTAAATAGTATAATACTTATACCTTATATTATACATATGAATAGCAGTAACAGTCTGTTTTCTAAGAAAATATATTTTTGTATTTAATATAAAATTCCGTTGCTTAGTATTGTTTACCGTTATTTTTAATAATATCCATACAAAACAAGAAGAGTGTTTTTTAAAGAAAACAGAACTAAATTTCTAATTTAGAAAAAAAATAAGATATTATTAACATTTTTTATGTAGTTTTTTACAAATATTCGTTACATAAAGGGACACAAAAATTAAAAAAAAAAAAAATTTTAGTGTAATATCTTTTCAATGCTAGAATATAACGAAACAAAATTTTAGTCAGCGCCTAATTTGATAGTGCCCCAGTACTAGTATTCAGTGCTGTACATATAAATTTTACCGTAAGGTTTTTTTGTAAAGGTAGTACGCTACTGCCTATTTTTTTTCTTAAACTTAAACCGGGTCTTCTATTTAAAATAAAAAACTTGTTACCGGTAGTAGTACCTGCAGTCAATTGTATTTTTCTCCATAATGTTTTTATACTTAATCCTAACGATCATTTAAGCGGTCAGTAGTTTCATTTTCAGCCAGTATATTTAAACACTGTCTTTCTGTAACCTTGGTATTTTATTGGGTGATTTTACAAAGTACTTTTATTAGGCTAATTTTTTTTGCCTAATTTATTAAACCCTAAATACAACTTTCATACAAATAATTATTGTATATTTTTACAGAATGCTGGCTTTCTATTTTTTGTTTGGAATAGTTTCATTTTCAAACGGTATTATTTTATCTTCAGAACGTGCTGTTGATTGGAACAAGCCTGGATGCTATAAAGTTGGTAAGTTAAATTAGTTTAAAGAAATTTTGCATACATGTCTTGATATACAGGATGTCCGGAAATACCGTTCGAATAATTGTAGGGATGATTCTACATGTTAAATTATAAAATAACACTCACATTAACATAGGTCCGCAAATTCGCCATAAATTTGCTATGGCGATTCAAAGATGGTACCAGGATATAGAGGTTCTATTTTATATCTCTGGTACCGTTTTAGATGGTCATCTGAGTTATAAAACCTATAACCCGGTGCCATCTTTGAATCGCCATAGCGGCCCTGTGACGCATTTGCGGACCTATGTTGATATGAAATTTTCTTCATAACTTAACAAGTAGAATCACATTATTTCAACGTTATTTCCGGACACCTTGTATATTATAAAATTTTAACCAGATTAATTTTTTTGGTAATTATTTAGAGTTACAGCCTCACCTACTTTTGGCCATATAAAATCGAAAAAACAGAGATTATAAAAAATAATAATAAATGTGTATTTTTGAGCTAACTACTTGTATTTACAACATTAATCGAAGCTAAGTTTCAATGTTACATCTCATTGAAAAGCGGAGAAAATAAAATACTGAGCAAAAATAGTCCAGATATTGAAATATTTTGGTTTTTAATCAGTGGATAAGTGCCACTTTTTATGTTTAATTAAAAAGTAAAATACTATAATCTATTTATAGTTTAACAAAAACAAGTTAAGAAGAAACGTTTTAGGTACATTAGTTTTAAAACTCAGTAGCTATGGTTAAAACAATCAAAAAATGTGTTAAATTAAGATTATATAATACAAAATGTATTGCATTGGTTCAAAGATAATAAACAGTTTTTAGGGCTTCAATCTGTAATTTGTCAAATGTATTTTTTTTTTAAGGTAACTGCGATGAATTTTCACGGTTTAATTACTATTTACATTTATTATGTTGCATATTAAAATGACATTAAGTTGATTTATCCTAAATTAAAATAAAGGAACGCGAGGAATTTTCTCATTTTGTCCTAAATGAAAAAAATTAACGAAGCAACCCCAGCAACCCTTGTTTTGCCACACCGTAAATACGTAAATCGCACTTACTCCGAAACTATTTTTGTTAAGATAAGTGATTTGGTTTGTTTAGGATAGTTTTTGAAAGGCAAAGAAAGAGATTTGACGTGTTTTTACATTAAATAAAAATACATTAAAATAAATTAAATTTAATAGGCCTATTCTGTAAAGTATTAAATTATTTATAATTTACTAATAAAAAAGATTATTTTCATCTCGATTTTGTTTGATTGGTCACGTTTATTATTCACAAGATAACGTTAGTTGCCCAAAGAAACTATTAATCAGACTTACATAAAACAATTATTTAAAAATGAATAAACTTTAGTTTCAAAATAAAAAGTTACATAAAATATCTAAATTAATTTAAAAAAAATAAAACTCACAATAATGAATAAAACTTTTAGGTCATACTAGGAAGGTCAGCATAAGAGACTGCGTCTCCTTCGACATTACCACCAACGCTTGTCGAGGTTTTTGCGAAAGTTGGGCAGTTCCATCCGATCCCCAAAATTCCCAGATAACTCAGCCAGTGACGTCAATCGGAACTTGTTGTAATATTATGGAAACTGAACCCATCGAAGTACGAGTGCTGTGTAAAGAAGGAATTCGCACTTTTGTATTTAAAAGTGCTGTAACCTGTTCTTGCTATCATTGCAAAAAAGATTAGGTTAAATGGATGACATATAAACTAATTTTTTTTTATTTTAAAATTGCTTAAGTACATTTAAATTATAATGATTTTTGGCTTACACTATATTTTCTAAGAAAATTATGATTTAAAACAAAAAATCTTGTATCTTTAGTACTTCATTTATTAATTTTTTTAATAATACAAATACTTACTTAAACCATAAAATAAAATTCTTAAAATGTTTAGCAGTACTTTAGTTTATGTTAATACCACCGATATTTTTTATTATAATAAACTAACAATAATCCCACAATAATCCCAATGAGCTGGCATTATAAGGTATTTGTATTATTTTTTACTATGTTTATTTACAGATAAAAATATCAGTTAATATTAGATTTATATGTAAGGTTTAAAAACATGTAAAATGGCTTTTTGTGTCTGTAAAGATACTAATATTTAAGAAGTAGATCTAATTTGTATATAGAGATATGTTGACTGACTAAGTTAATGTTGTTTTATCAATAAAGGCTACAGTTTATATTTTAAAAGTTTGAAGAATTACTAATTTTTTTTTGTATAATAAATGAAAATTACCTACCATGTCGGTATACACAAGTTTTAAAAAGGCTTACCACTAGATAGAGCGCAAGTATGTATACGATTTAGCTCTCCTAACCAATTTTATATCCTAATCTATAATATCCTGGTTAAACTTAAAAAGATCAAATGTTTTTGTACACGTAATTTAAGTCTTTAGTATTTTTTTCATTTTTTTTTATTCTCTATTAAAAGGTGATTACAATGGGTGCAAGAATTGAGCACTTATACTTTTCGCTTCATTGAAAAAGTCCAAGAGTCCGTGACATATATTTCATGAAGTGTTTGAATCAGGTAGAAATTTCACATAATTGTCTGGATATGATAGATGAATAAGTAATCGACTAATTACCTGACCTACCTGAGAACACCAGGAAGTTCGCATACAAAAAAGGTGTAAAAAATTTAAACCGAGTGGTAAATAACCTTTAGATTTTAAATATATAAAAATAAATACAGAATTAATTTAGAAAACAAAAGTTATTACCATTTTTGACTAGAGTAAAGGTACTATAAATCTTGCAAATACCTCTAAAAATAATATTTACTGGTTGTTATCTTATTACTAGCAACTGGTTTTAACCCCTAAAAATGATATTAGTCCAAAAGCCCCTACAGATCTCGTTCTTTTTAAGCAGTTTTAATCGTGGCGATCAAAAGCGTCGATTAACATTGCCAGTTTGTGGGCAAAAACTGAACATAACACCGGTGCTTAATTGTCGATTCGTCTGTCTTCATTTAAAAAAAGTGTGTGGTGCAGAACGTTTTTAATCGCCATTCTTGTAACAAATAAACACGCTTCATTTGCGTTTTTCGGCGAACGACTGTAGCTTTCGGCGATTAAAATAGTTTAAAATTAAATTAAGTGTAGGAAAATACAAGTTTTAAGGGCCCCAAAGACTATCATTTTTTTTAACCTTTTTAATCGCCGATTAAGACTGCTCAGTTGGACGATTAAAATTTTTATTTGGCCGAAAGCTGCAGTTGTTCTCCAAAATAGGTAAATGAATCGTGTTTATTTATTACAAGAATGACCCTTGAAAACGTTCTGTAACACACACTTTATATTAAAATGAAGATGGACTAATCGACTAAGAGATTTCAAGCGCAGCCAGAAATTTTCACCATCGGTGTTATGTTCGGTTTTCGCCCACAAACTGGCAATGTTAATCGACGCTTTTGATCGCCACGATTTAAACTGCTTAAAAAGAACAAGGTCTGTGGGGCCTTTAATCGTCCGACTGAGCAGTTTTAAACGGCGATTAAGAAGGTAAAAAAGAACGATAGTATGTGGGACCCTTAAGATCCGAATATGGACGACCTTCATCTGTCAACCGGATAAAGAATATTTTTTATCAATTATAGTATGTACACAAATGTATTGCGAATTGGTTGCCTAAAAAATTTAGTTCAAGGCTATAATTAATTAAAAATTATTGTTTTATTCCTCATGACAGTACTGATATACCACCATTTTTTTCATTTTCATAAATAAAGCCTTAATTACTTTTAAATTTAAAATTAAAAAAATTACTTAAAATTATAGAATTAAAGAAAAAAACATTTAATGGTACATTAGTAAGGTCATGTGGACTAAAAAGAAATAAGAACAGAGATAAAAAAATTTTAATTTTTTTTTTTTAATTAACCACAACCTTGACCATAATTTTTAAGGCACTATATTTAGCAAAAAAAAGTTTTCATCCGATTGGCAGATGGGTGAGTGTCGGATCTCGTACTCGTGTTGTGAAATTTTTACGGTACTATTTATACTACGGTAAGGTACTATTTTAATACGAAAACGATTAAATTTAGAAATCTATTAACGAAACTTTTTTAAATAACTTTTTCACTTAAAGTATACAGGCTTATTCATAAAGATGGTATAATATTTTATTTTTTATTGCCTCACCATTTTTGTAATGAATATTCATATTCTTCAGTGGCGCTCGTGGGTTCGCAGGCCGGGTCGGCAGATGGATGACTTATTTTTCCTCAGAAAACCTAACAATAAAATAAAACATTCCGTTATGTAGCTCATTATAGGATTTTTAATAGTTTTAATTTTTGTTTGTTTTTTTAATGTGTTTTATTTATTTTTTCGATTTTTTAATTTTTTAAATTGTGGTTTTTAATATTTTATCTTAAATAAGTTCAATATGTTTAACATTTTCTAACCGAGCTCCGTTGTTTACTAACAAGCAAATATTTTGTTTACCAAAAAAAAATCATTTTAAGTTCACTGTAAATATGACCTTTTGATATATCGTGGTTTTATAGAGCACGAAAGAGTTCTTTCAAGTTGTCGTATAACAGACATGGCCAACAAAACGATTTATTTTTTGTTTCACTTTCCGTAAGCCAGGCATACTTACTTTTGATACCAATTTTCTGAAAAAGCCCTGTTACTTCCTTTACCTCCCGTATTAATTAAGTTTGACATCTTGGGTGTCGGACGCCCAAGGGTGGTAAACTTAACAAGGAGTGCCCGATTTTTACTATTTGTCCGCAGATATAGGTTATGTTTAGACGTCATCCGTTTGCCCATTTTTCCCAGAAGGTAGATTTATTTTATTAATTTTTATTAAATATTTAACTTTTAAGAACTGTTTTGGATATGAACTTACTATTAGACCTTTAATGTATAACATTTAAAAATTAAGACTTTATACCACTTGTAAACAAAACAAACAAGCAAACGGATTACGTCACAAATAACGAATTGACATTTAAATTAACTTATATGAGCATAAATGGGATCGAGCACTCCTTGTTAAGTTTATTACCCTTGTCGGACATTATTTATTATTTTAACTTGCTCGTCGAATGAAAAGATGAAAGTCCACTTTTTAAATTTAAAATATAATGAACATTATCACTAGTTATAGTGGTTACATCTCCCTGTTCGTTATGCCGTTGGAGAGCTTCCCTCCATTTTTGTCGGAATTAAAAAAATTACAAGATTACAAGGCTTACCTGACACCTGTGAGATAAAAATAATAAAATACACTTTCTTACGGAATTACATTAAAACTTCTTTTACGATATTAAAGCTCGTTTATTTTAAAAACAGTCCCAAAAAAACACTATAATATCGATCAACACGCACTCCCGGTATAATACTAAAAATATCAATAAAAATCGATGCGGGTTTCTTCCATCAAGTTTATTGAGAACCTAAACCTAACCTCACTTTATTTTCATCGGCAAAACTGTATTTGCCGAATGTGGCTATTAATACATGAACAAAATAAATCAAATGGTTTGGTTGCCTATCTTATTCGCAGCTTTCTCTGTGATTTACCAATGAAACCGTACGGCAAGCCGGACCAGGGAATACCAAGGCGATTCGAAAAGTAGAAGTGGAATAGAACTTTGGTATAGCTTAATCGCAGGAGTTTAACGCAAGTAAATCGGTATAGGCGGACAATTATTAATACAACAAAAATGGCTTTCTAGTAAATAAGGTAGTTGTTCTGTAAAAAGATTGAGATTTTGGTTTGAATGTTTTGATTTTAATTAATTTTTACTCATTGACACTAAGGACCAATGGGTTCGACCCCGCCGTCCCAAAACCGCCCCTGATATTCTTTTTTATATTCAAAAGCAAACCTGGAGCATTTTTAAAAAAAAAAGAATTAAAAAAAAGCCCTAACACTTTATGATGAAAAGCCGATATTTTTTTATTATAATCATGCTAATTTTATCAGCTTTTTTAAAAAAAAAAAAGTTTTCTTCCGGTTTAATTAAAATTAAAAAAGGAAAAATAAAATTTGGGTTCGGGATTCATTATTCCCGTCTTTACCTATTGAAGCTGAAATACTAACATTTATCTAAATATTAAGAAAAAGTTTGACTTAATATTAGAAATTTAATATAAAAACCCAAAATTTGGGGGACTCCCAAAAATGGTGGGCGATTTTTTTGTTTTGCTGTCCATAATATGGATATCCCTGCAAAAAAATTAAGGATAGTTGGGAAAACAAAAATAAAAAAAAAAGTAGGAGTAAAAAAAAAATTTTTTAAAAAAAGCGTTTTTTTGCATGTTAGGAATGAAGAAAATAACCTTAAAATTAAATCAAACCACAATTTTTTTTCATTACAAAATTTATGTGGTATAAAAAATTGTCCTGTTTTCCTATGTAGATAAACAACAATACTATGCGTCGTGACATAAGTAATTGTTAAATTTTTTTATGTTTTCCCAGAAAATAGGTCAATCTTGGGCAAGTTTTAAATCATGAATTTTTTTGAATATTTTGATGGGTTTGATTAAATTTAAAGTATATTTTTTTCTTTTTAAAGGAATGTTTATAAAAATGTTTTTATTTTATATTTTATTTAACTTTTTGGGCGCTAGCAATGCCGTATAATAAACATACTTTTAACACACCTAAAACAATGATAATAAAAAACGATTTTTATTAATCAAACTCATTAAGTGGCATGTTTACGTGTTGGTAATACTTTTAAGGGTT
>JAHBCN010009622.1:0-34818 GCA_019359885.1 Listronotus oregonensis
CGCTATCAAAATTTAAAACGTCCAAATCTATTTTATTTTGTTTATTTGATTAAATTACTTGTGTAATTATACTTTTTTATTTAATGGTAGTTCACCCTTCAAAACTTATTAATTTCAAATAAAATTTAATATTATATTCTATTTGCTATTTCACGCTAGGCATAAGAACATATTTTTCGGGATGCCTGTGATGAGCTCTACCGACAATAAATAGATGAACTTAATATTATTTTTTTCATTGGTTAGAGCGCTATTGCATTAACCAAAACGTTGATTCCGCAGAGGATAACTACAAATGAATTTTTGTAAAAGTTAAACTTTAAATATTATTCATATTAGCATAACTTCTTGTTATTAAAATATTTCTATATTTTTTTTTTTAAATAGGCCATTATTGTGAAATAAATGACTTTTGAAAATAAGTTTTACAAAAAGTTATTTTGTACAATAAATAAACTGTCCAGAATGTCCCCTTAAAAAGTTATCTTTAGTCGCGACTATACCTTTTATGGCCAATAATTTTTGTAAGAAATCTGACTGTAACATTTAATAGCAGCCAAATGACACCAATCAGCTGAGTATAGTATTTTTTTTTATTTTAGTTTTTATTTTTAATTAGAATTTTTAACATTGTATCTGCTTCAGTATGTTTTTTTGAGGTTATTCGCCTTACCATTTTTTGGTAAAATGGGACCACTTCGGTCCAGGTCCCGGGGTATAATGAATTGAGCCTGCTCAGTCCTATTGACCCCTATGAACTTGCAGATCGCCTGCAACAAAAAAGAAGAAAAACTCTGAAAAAAACCCAAAAAATAAAGAAAACACCAATCATAAAATATATAATATATAAATAAAACACCAATTGTATCTGATTTTTGTATAGTGCATTTAAAAATAATTATTAATTAGAAATATTGATTTTTTTATTGAAGAGTTTCTTCTATTTGATATTTTTAATAATGGTTTAGAATTCCGAAAAACATAAGTTTATTAAAAAAATTTTTTTTACATTTTTTGATAAATATTCCAATATAATTTGCTCTAAACATTATAATCATTTATAAGGGATTTTCAAGTTGAGTATTAATACATTAATAGTTTAACTATTATGTATAATGGCGCACAACGTTTGATAAGTAAATTAAAATACCAAACTTATTTTAAGATATAAAAATAATTGCTACATTCGTTTATATGCTAATTACCTAGCTTAAAAATTTAATTTTTCATTTGATAGCCCATCTTTAAATTTTTAAAATAACGTATTTGTTTACATGTAAAAAAAGACATCACGTTTATTAGTAGTTTAATAAGTCAATAATTTTTGTTGCATGACAAAAACATATAAGACCATAAAATAATTAAAACAGCATGTTTAAACTTAATCATTTATTTCTTAACAAAATTAATACTAACAAAAAAAGTTTGCTTAAATTATGATTGAAGATATTAACTAATACCACTCTTTAATAAGTTCAAATCAAAGAAATATCAATGTCTGTAAAAGTGTTAGGGGTAGTCCTACAGTGGCTGTGACACGCCCGGTCGCGGCCGGCCCATGAATCCGCGTGAGCACGCGTTGCCGCCTCCGGCTCTGGCACGGCCGTCCAACTTTGGCGGCGTGTTCTGTTCTATAGCTGCTTATTTATCGCGCGACTGTGACCTCAAACGCGCCGCCGATCTGTACCTGCTGTCTTCGCTATCATTGTTGCCGCCGTCTGGTGCGGCGTCTTCCAACAACTGACGGACGTTCGGAGTGCGATTGAAAGTTCTTCTCTTCCGCAACCGCGCGTAAACAAAAACTGGACCACGTGCTGCTTGTGACATGATCAACAGGGTAAACACGTAAACACGCATCCGTACCACGCATTTAATGACGTGAATGAAAGGCGCGCGAGTGAGGTGCAAGTGACCAAAAGTTGAAGCACTGTTAAGCTGCAATTAGGCAGCAGTTTTGTGGTTTAAAGTTGAACTTAGCCGTTGCCTTGGCTACTCAACCGGAATTGGTGGGCTACAGCCTTGTCGGCGTATACCCTTGCGCTGTTTGGCAGCCCCAGACTCAAACACAACAGGCCTCATCTACGGGACCAATTCGTAATCAACATCGCATTAACGATATAAATAATCGATCGGCTCCATATCCCACACAAACAGTACAGATACCCTTGCAGATTCCAGTGCAGGCACAAGGAAGTACAGTAGCGCAACCTACTCAAGTTGTTGTAACAACATGCAGTTGTAATAACAGTACTAACAACACAAGCAGTACATTAACTAATAAGGACATTGGCACTGCAGTACCGGAATTGCAGCAAACAATAAATTCTGCTGGTGTAAATTCAACGACGCCTATGTTGTTCGTACCATTTACTGTCCCCAGCTTTGCTCCTACCATGGCGGCTGCTGTTACCACGCTACCAAACATCTGTACTCCGAAGGTTCGATATTAATAATTATTTTTTGTTATATCATCTTCATGAAATTCTTAAGTTGAAATATATTAATTTGTTTCCAAATAGGTGAATTAAAAATATGGTAATAATACCTACCTTACATAAAGACATTAAAAAAATATAAGGATAATTTTTGTATTTATGGAAATTTTTAAAAAATATTAATTAGATAAAAAAAATATGGGTAACTAAATATAATACACTGTAAAATATTCACATACATAGATTCTATTTTTTTCAAATATATTAATTATTAGGAAAAATATCATATGCTTTTAACATTATTATGATGTTACTTCTGGGCACTGCAAAATGGGCTTTGCTTGCTAAATTTAAGG
The DNA here is from genome assembly GCA_019359885.1 of Listronotus oregonensis. Lineage (NCBI taxonomy): Eukaryota > Metazoa > Arthropoda > Insecta > Coleoptera > Curculionidae > Listronotus > Listronotus oregonensis. Next base: position 2,792 of record JAHBCN010009622.1, read on the forward strand.
TATTTAATTATCCCTAAAAACCCGTATAGTAGCTTACCAAACTAAAAAGGTAGGGTTCTACTATTTTAAAATTAAGTTAATATAGAAAGTATTAATTACTTGTACAATTATATTTATATTACACAAACATGTTAAAACTTTGAACTTTTAGGGCTTTCCGGCTTTCCGTAAACATTGGTTTTTGGGTTGTAATTTTGTTTGGTTTTGGTTTGCCACCGATGGGTTGGCATTTTCAAAATATCTTTGGTTTAAAAATTACTTTCCGGACCAAGAAGGGATACCTTTGGAAAGAGGGAACCACTTGTTCTAAAAAATGTCTTCCAAATTAGAGAGACCTCCCTAAAAATTTTTAATAATTTAATTTTTTTAAATTTAATTTTTTTACCTAAAATTTTTTTCATTAATTAACGGCAATAATTTTTTAAAATAATTTAAAACATACTTTCAAACCAGCAATTTCCTTTCAAAATGGGTTAACAAAAAATAAAGATTTTCAAAATGTTCCAAAAAAGTTTTTACTTTTAAAGGGGCATTTTGTCTTTACTTTTTTTATAAATTATTCTTGGTTTTAACCAAAAATTGTTTTTGAATAATCAATCGGGAAAAAGGTAAAAAAAGTTTTTAAATTTGAAATTTGACAGTTTTAAAGAAATTATTTTTTACCTTTTTTTTAAATCCCATTTTTGATGGGAATTATTTTTGTTTGATTTTAGGTAAAGTTCATTAAAAAATTAAAAGGTTGTCATTTTTTTTAAAAATTTTTTAGTTAAAATAAATTTTAAAAAATTTAAAAAGGGGCCCCAAGTTTGGTATATAAAACCGAAGTTACTTATGGGAAAAAGGTTAACATTTGCCGTATATAAATTTTTATATTATTATCTTAACATATTGGCAACAATATCTGTAATTAATTTGAATAAACCTTAATAAACATATATAAACATAGAGGTGCTTAACAAAACTAAACATTGCTTTCTTACCATTAAAAGCTCTGTTTTGCTATTTTTTTCCTGTTTTTCTTAAAATTAAATAGATCATGCCTATTTGCCTCATGGGTCATTTAAAGTCTACAGCCGTCACCCTACAGCTTGTATATAACTTATGTTATCCCAGTGTAGTCCGTGTTAATCATGGTGGCTGATGTAACCACGCTGCCCAACATCTGTGCCCTCAGGTTCGATACTAATATAATTATTTTGTGCTCTGACGTATTTGAGACCGTTGTTTGAATTGGGGTCTCGAAATGCCGAATTTTACACACGTACGTTATTTGGTTCAATGTTGATTTTAAATATTACGAATTAATTGGCTTGCGTTATTCCCTCACTTACATCCACATTTTGGGTAAATTTTTTAAATTATTTTTATTTTGTTATTTTTCACATAACTGCCTTTCGGCCTGGAGTGCCTGTATTCCAGATAAGCAAAACATAAATTTGTTTTAATTTTAAGTTTAAAATACTACGTAATGTTTTTACGGAATTAACTGCTTTTATGAAACTAAAACATAAATTAAGGATACTATAAAAAACGCATTAAAAAGCTTTTAAAATTTATTACATTAAATTTAAATCTACTTTGGCTCATGCTAATCATCTAGTTGCGATACTATCTTTTAATAAAATAAAATGTTTTATAAAACAAGTAGTAGTAGCTTGTATTATTCTAATTAAACTAAATCTATATTTTTTATATTGTATTAATTAAAAAGAATTAACCACTTAAAAATAGTTCGATAAAAAATATTCGCAAATACATTCTTTTAAAAATACGCATTTTTAAAAGCAGAAGTTCTTATTTCGATACATCACTTATTATTTTTAACTTCCTCATTGGTAAGATACAAAATTAAAAAGAATTTTTAATATACAGGGTTTAAAAGGTATGATGCTCATGATTTTAATGGGAGATAGTGGAGCTCAAAACAAGTGAAACAAGCCAAAAACACATGGGTCATAAGTCAATTGTTTTCAAAATATGGCTTTTCAAAGTTTAAAAAATTTGGCCAAACCGCGCCCGCTTCATCGCAGTGAGTCGAACGTCGAACAGTTTTTCCAAAATTTTACATATTTACACTTTTTTTTAAAGAGATGTTTACTTACATACAAATAATAAAATTTACTTGTTGTAATTTATTTAGATATTTAATAAGAAATTAAATGTAGGTAAAAAACAACAAATTATTATTTGAAATTAAAAAATATTGTACTGTGGTAAGTACTGGGCAAAATATCGATTTTAAGAACCCAAATTATTATGTTTTAAAACAGCACTTTTTTATTTTGCTTAAAGAATAAAATTTCTCGTTTGCAAACATCCCGGTTTTAAAACTCTTTGGTACACCTGCACTACGGTTGTCGTAAATTTAAACAAAAATATCGCGGTCGGCGAGCACAATGTACAACTGATTTTACTCCATGCACAAGGCTTCTGGGTGGCTTTATTACCAATTGTTTTTTAAATTTTTAATTGGGGGAAAAATTATTATTTTTTTATTTGTAGATTAAAACATTTAAAACTTAGTTTATTTTATTAGCAAATAAATCTACTGATAATCGATTAAGACAAAAGTTACCAATTGTTAAGGTTTTCAGAAATAATTGCTTTAAAAGTTCGTAACTGTAATATCGTTTAGACAAAAATGTGTCAAGTTTTGACACATATGTCATACAAACTTTTTGACATGTTTTGAGCTCCACTATCGCCCAATAGAATCGTGAGCATCATACTTTTTACTTCCTGTATAGAGTACTCTAATTATATTTCTCCAGTAAATGTATGTCATAAGTATCCTCATTTTGGGCTCCTGAAAAAAAAACAATACATTTTCGAAAGTTCGGCGATAGTAAAAAACAAATATTTTATTCCTGAACCGTATCCATTAAAAATAGGAATTAGTGGTTAGTCGTGTGTTACTCGCCAGAGAGGACCTCGTCAGTCCAGGGCTATAGAGACTTAGACGTCGATTGACCCTTTTAAACTTAAAGATCACCTAAAAAACTAAAAAAAATCCTTAAAAAACTAAAAAAGCCTATTAACATTTGGGTGATAAATTAGTCACCGTTATTAAGATGGAGTTTAAAACAACTATCTTTATTAATTATTATTAAAATATATATTTTTGATATTTCTTAAAAACGTTTTTGTGATTAAATATGGAAAGGGTACCAGTTTATTGTGTGATTTTTATCAATTATTTGTTGACATTTTTTTATTTGCGAAATTCATGCCTTTTAATATATATATTTGATACTCTTATGAGCGTTTAGTGAATAGTCTGGAACTTCTACCTATAAAACAATTTATTACACTTACAGGAATTTTATTATTAACCTTCTTTTTATGTTAAAATAATATTAAGATAAATTTAGAATTAAAATCAAATTCGCACAAAAACTTGCACCATATAACAGTAAAACAATCAAAAGACACTCTCATCAGCAGTTTACAAGACGATGGGATGAAACAGTAAACTGTAACTTTTCCAGGGAGTTACTGTACTATCCTGATAGAGAAACAGCTAAACATTACTTGGCATTGTCTAGGGCGAACCTTCGTCTAATCACGGGCGTTCTGACCGGACATTGTCCATTACGTAAGCACCTTTTTAGAATGGGTATAAATGACACGCCTCTATGCACTTTCTTTGTGACTGCCCTGCACTCTCGTCCAAGAGAAGAACCATGCTGGGCGAGTATTGGCTTTCCTTAGCCGACATCAAGGATATTCCCTCGGCGACGTTTTCACCTACTTTAAATCAGTAGGATGGGCGGCGTACTGAGTAAAGGAGTCCCTTCGGGGAGGAAGCACAACGGGCCTACTGAGGTCTAGGTCCCCTGATATCTTCCTGCTCATCTTCAGATTCAGAACAGTAAAACAACACATTTTTGAAGTACCAAAAATACAGAAATCTAATGTACTCTTGAGTCATAAGTTAGTTGTAGAAACTCACATTATACTTTCATTCGCAAAAATTTGTACTTACTATATAAAATTCTTTAGTTACTATAATAATTTTTACATAAAAGACTTCTAATACTTTTTAGACAAATTATCATGCCATTAAAATAATTAAATGTGTTAGTTTTTATCACGCGAAACGACTGCAATAATTAAAATGTTTTATATACTTTTTAAAATTAGCTAACATTATGATACTTTATATGTAAAGTTTAAAATAAAATTAACACAAAAAATGGAGTATTCAAAAGTTTAAAACATAATCCTAAATTTATATGAAAATTATCATTTTAAAAGTTTTCATTTACATTAATGAAAGGAAATCCAGGCGCGCGTAAGATCTTTTTACGCCCTTATTTTTGGTGCTTAATTAATTATGCAAGCAAAACTTACCCAGCTTTAATCATTTATTATACTTTGTCTGGCAAAATTCTTTCAAATGCTTCTTGATTTTCGCATAAACAGGGGATTTAGCGCTTCCAGAAACTTGTCCTTAAAAAATAAATTATGAAAGCCATGGCTTTACTACCCCTTTTAATGAAATTTTGATCATCGTGTAAGGCCTTAATTGCATATTGTTACAAAGAGTTGACAATTTTAAAGCCAAGTAATTTGTAATACTGGGGAAGTATTGTTAAATATGGTTTTATAAAATTTCCATTAAGTTTAACCAGATTGGAAATTTAATGAAATATTATTTAATAGACTAACTTTTTGATCAGTAAATATTAGCTTTCATATCAAGCTAAACTTATTTAAACTTGTACAGTAAACCTGTAAAGGGCCTTGGCACACAAGGGGGAAGGGGGATAATCGGCATTTTTAGTTTTTGAAATCTTACCCAGCTAAGCTTGTTGAGAATAAAAATCGTGCTTTTTCCGTTTTTTCTTACGCAGGTGCTTCAAAAACTGTTTTATGAAATCGTGAGATTTTTTGTTTTTTTTCGAATATCTCAGCCGCATTATAATATTTTTTAGTTTTTTTTGCGCTAAATTAAAGGTCTTTAAAGCGCAAATAAAGCACAATTAAAAAAAAATGGGAGAAAATTCTATTTTTTTAGGCTTTAAAAATTTTAAATATTTTTTTAACAAAGCCTATTGACCCAGGTTATAATAAAAAAAGTAATGTGTCTTTAGTAGATCTAGCTTCATAATTTTTTTATAATTCTTGAGAAGGTGATAAAGCGTCAAAAAATTTAAAACATTTTTTGATTTTTTTTTTGAAAAAACTTTCAATTTTATTTTTTTTCTATTTCCAAAGAATAGAAAAAAAAAATTCTATCCAAAGGTTATTTAAATTTTTCACTTTTCAGAAAAATAAAAAAATAATAAAAAAAATTTAAAGTTTTTTTCAAAAAAAATATCTAAAAATAGAATTTTTTTTTTTTTAAATTTTTAGACCTCCTATCACCCTTTCAAAAATTATGAAAAAAATATAAGGGTTAGATCTACTTAAAAAAAATCTCCTCTATTTTTCTCATCATAACGTGGATCAACGGGCTTTGTTAAAAAATATTTAAAAAAATACATTTAAGCCAAACATTTTTGAAATAAATTGTGCTTTATTCGCTCTTCAAAGACGCAAGCAAAACTAAGAAGTCTTTTAATACGGTCGAGATATTTAAAAAAGAAACTAAAAATTTACATGATTCAATAATACTAATAGCTGGGTGATATTTTAAAATGTGAAAAAGCCGGTTACCTCTCCCTAATGCTTTAAAGGGATCTATTTCTCTTTATATTTCCGAGCATGCTATTTGTAAAGGATAACTTGAGGTGTAATTCGACGGCCCACATTTTTTACTTTTAATTATATATATATATATATATATATATATATATATATATATATATATATATATATATATATATATATATATATATATATATATATATATATATATATATATATATATATATATATATATATATATATAATAGCCATTGTATTCTGCATCAACCCTGTTACATGGACCGTGTTTTAAAATTCTTTTCTGACCTACAACGCTGTGATCCAGGTTACAGTGTATGACTTTGTGCACTAGCAAAGTGCCCAAAAGAATTACAAACTTGCAGATCATCTAAAAATTGCAACTTTTTAAAAATTATTAGAAATTAATAACGTTTTAATGACGAGTCAGCTACTATTTTTAGTATAAAAAATGAAGTTTATAATGAAATTTGGATAATACTCAAAATTTATTTTTATTATTTTTAATTGTTTAAACACATTTTTTGGCAGTGTTGTATGACGTTTATTTTATTATTAAAAAAAAAAAACAGCGGTAAGTTAAGGTTTCCTGAAACTCGCCCAGCATAAGGCAAGGGCAACCAGGTATTATTTAAATAAATTGGTATTAATGCCACATTTACTTAAAATAAAAAAGTACTTTCTTGCATTTCTTGCGAGTAATCCATAAAATATTTGATAATGGACAGTGTGGAACATACTGATGTTTTTTTTAGTCTTACATGTTAATGGTAACGATTTTTATTTCTATAGTGCTAATCAAAATTTTCTTAGTTAGTCTAGTATCCCAAATTACTATTTTATGACCGATTCATCCTAGTCTTTATGTCTTTACCGTGGCAGTTGTATGGGGATCTCCAAATAGTTTTCGAAGTTTCTGTTTTCTTAGTCTCTTTTATCTATCTTCCACTTCCTCCACCTTTTTTCATATATCCTCAATCTCTTTTTTTAAAAAAAAAAATATTTTGGCACCACAGTCTGTATATTGGCCAACTATTAATTTTACACATACACAGCTTTAAATTTCTCGAGTTAGTGTGTCAATACACCTATTTTCTACCATTATTTACTGTTATATATTTTTCCTACTTTTTATTTTTCTGATAATAAACTTTTAAAATAAAAATATGAAAATGTACTAATACTTATTAAATGGATTTCATATATAAATATGACAACAATCCTAATAAAATTTAATTTTTATGTTTGATCTTTTACCAAAAATTGGAGCTATAACATTTGTGTTTAAAATGCAAAAATATTAAATAGTAAACCCAAAAATTATATTATCGTAGTTCCTTATAGGTGCCACCATTATCCCGTAAAATAAATTATTGCGACATTTAAAGACTATTATACTTTTTTCAAAAAAAGCTAAGTATAAAATAAAATAAATGGTGAATCATGTTTTTGTTAATTATGCCATAACGAATTTATTTTAAAAATAAATAGGTAATTTTAAATTTATTTTACCCAAATATCACCCCAACTATTACAAAACTAAAAGCAGCAAAATGTTAAATAAAAAATAAAGTTACTTGAAACTGGGAAGTATTGAAATAGCATTAATTGAAACGACAGTCAAATAATCCGATATCTTAGAAGTTTAATCGATTTAATAAATGTAAGGCTTCAATAAAGAGCATACTTTGGTTTATAAAGAAAACGCCAAATTTAGTGTTTATTGTCGGAAAATTACTTTTATTTGATTTAAATAGGTTTTTTTGTAGTTTAAAAATTTTATACTTAGACAAAATAAATTATTTTAAATGAATACATTTTATAATTAAAATATGATGCACTGGGTAACAGCTAATAGGTTTTCACAATAATTATTTGCATTTCTGCATAAATTTAAAGTGTTAGATAGAAAATGTCAACATTTTTTAAAAATTAAAACATAGGTACTGTAGTAATAGTTTAATAAAAATGACATAACGAATTGAAATATGACTCACTGTTAGTGGTAATTAGCTAATTTTAACTACGTAAATTTTCAAAATAGAAATAAAGTTTTTAACTGACATTGATCAAAAGAACTACTTGCTAACAAATTAAGAAAAAAAATCAAGAACTTAATACGTTTTTAATAGTATAATAAATTAGACAAGAAGAAATATCTAAAGCACAGGATAAAACTTTTGCTAATAAGCTTAAACTTGTTTTACGATTACACTTAAAACTTGTTTTAGGTGGTTCGTTAGAATATGCAGTCCTAAATAAAAAATGTTTATCTCATTGAAATGCAAGAAATTAAATTTTTAATGCATTACTTATAGGAATTGCAAACTGCAAAATATTTTAAATAAGTAATGTTAATTTATAATAATTTTTAAATTTAATTTAAAACCTTGCATGTTTCAGTTTTCTTCCCCAAAAACCCCTCACGGTACCTAGTATTGACTTTAAAATAAGCCATGTGGGCTGTCATTATATATATATTTTTATATATATATATATATATATATATATATATATATATATATATATATATATATATATATATATATATATATATATATATATTTATTTATTTATTTTAAAAAACAAGAAATCAAACAAAATCAAATTTAAATTTACAAATTTATACAATTATCTTAAATATATCCTTGGATAAGAGTAAAGAAATGAATCATGAATTTGTGTGCCTCATCATATGCCTTAAAAGATTATGCAAAAAAAAGCGGTAAAAAATGTTAAATAACTAGTAAAAAGGTTAATAAATAAAAAATGTAAAAAGAAAAAAAAATATAATAAGATATAAATAAAAAAAAACACCCAAATTTTTATTGAATAAATGCCCCTTAAGGCACAAACCAAAAATATTTCGGCAAATAAACAAAATTAGTTAAACCATTGCTTAATTTTTGCTTTTTATTTTTATTAAGTTTAATCTTTAGTTCCATAGGCATCATGTTTAGTACTTTGGGCCCAAGTAAGTAACATCCCTTTGAGCCGGAAAAAATTGCTGTGGTAAGATAAGAAATTTTTGACCTACGGCTCTTGTTTTATGCATATGTGATAAAAAATTAGTAAACAATTTAAAATTTATAGAAAAATTTATGATTTTTTACAATATAATTGTTAACCGTACACATTCAGATCCCTAAATAAGGTGTCTGTTGAAAAGTGCTTTTTACGTAGCATTACTTTTAGTACATATTTTTGAGAATTAAAGAATAGTAATTGCGTTGCATGCAGCCCCCCAAACTATAATTCCGTAACCCATTACTGATTCCACTAAAGGATCACCACATTTGAACATTCGGCAAAAATGATCTTATGATAAAACTTTAAATAACTTCTTACTTTTTATATTAATGTGACATTCCATCTTAAACACTGATCAAAATCCCAAATCTTTACTGATTCAAACATCTTATATTACCATCACATAACATTTTTTTATAGTTGTAATTTTTTTGTTTGTGTAAAACAATGTATTATCCGGAAAGACCTCCCTATTTAAACAAATGGCATAAAATAGGTTTTTTTTGTATTAAACAATACACTACTATCCATCCACAATTTTACTTTAAAAGAGCTTTTTCAGCCTTATAAAAAACATCATTCCATTTAATACCCTTAAATAAAAGTACAGTACTTGGTAACATACAATCTCATCTGCCTCCTGAATCTTAAATAAATTATTTATTAGATAAGAAACAGAATGGGCCCAAAACACAGGCCCTGTGGAACCGAATTTACCACCATTTCATTATTATAAGTTTTTTTACTTTGACATGCTGAAGCCTACCCATTAGATAAGATTTAAATAAATTTAGAACTGTCCCCTAACACCAATGTGTCACCCAAAAAACTTGGTTCCAATATCAAACCCTTTTTTAAGTCTAAAATACAGCAAGAGGCTTTAGGTTATTGTTGAGGGAATCAATTAAAAAATTTAGTCACATCATAGAGTGCATTTGAAGTGCTGACCCCTTCCTTAAAACCATACTACCTCAAAAAACTATCCTATTCTGCAATAAAAAATTCCATAATCTTATTTTAATACACTTTTCGATAATCTTATTAATTAATGGTCAAGGTTATCGGTCGATAATTTTAATTTCTTTTTTCACCGTCCTTATGTAAAGGTATAATTACTGATTTTTTGAGAATATCAGGATATACACCAGACACAAATATTAGATCTATAAATATTGAAGGGGTTTAATAAGTAACAAGTGGTTTGATTTTCAATATCGGGTTAATCCTATCATCGCTGCTGCAAAAAAGTTTTAAAGAAGATAACCTCAATCAACACAGACTCATAATGGGCTCGAGGAAAAATAGTTACATTATTATAATTTTTTTCTTAAATATATTATTTTTGTACCTTATCAATATTACTAGCCAATCGTGTAGACTATCTGTCAAGGTATCTCCTGATCATCCTTTAATATATTGATTGTATTAGGATTTCAAACATTGGAAGCCTTTATAATTTTCCAAAATTTTTAGGATTATTCTGATTGTCACTAATTTTAGTTTTGTAATAAGCTATTTTAACCCTTTTTATTGTTTTTTAAAACATTTCTATAATTGATATAATTTGTTTTGCCTGTTCATTATTTGGGTTTAAGGGCAAACCTTTTTAGTTTATCTTTTTACGTATGCTCATTACCAGGTTTGGAAAAATCCAAGCTTAATAAAACGTTTTTACTTGAAACTTTAATTTAGAAGACCAGAAATAATATGATTTTTTTAAAGTTTTTACAAAGCATTCGGTTCAGTGTTGCAATTACATCAGATAATACATTATACCAAGATTCATTTTGCAAGCTTCTTTTAATTTTCTTTATCTAACAAAAAATGGTCCGCTTTGAGTTGTCTTGCTTTCCCCTATATGTTTTAATGCTTAATGAGACAGGAAAATGATCAAAGGTAACTCTTTAAGATAAACCCCATACATTGAAACCCTTTTTAAAAAAAAGATGATCCAAACAGCTACCCCGAAACCTTGCTCTCTAGTAATTGCTTTGTTCCGTTATTTTAATGACTGGATCTCCCTCTTTTTTTTCTTATTAAAACAGATCCACCTTGACACCTACTATTTATACCCCATTCTTTGCATTTTTCCCGTTTTAACAGCCTGTCTTGCAGCCGGCAAATCTTTATTTAAATAAATATTATCACTTTTGTTATTTACCAACAAATTTCAAGTAATTTTTCCCTTAACTCTTCTTTTGTAATCAGCTGTTTCAATACCTTTATTTTCCAGGAAACAATAGCTGCAGGGAGCTTGTTCAGAGGCCTAAAATTCTAATATTTTTGCACTAAACAAATCATTCCCATTAATAAAATTTAAAACTTTTACTGTTTTATCCTTGATTATATTATCAGTTTCAGCCTCCTCAAAAGCACCAGTTATTACTACGTTGCATTTTGTTTTTTCCATTCAGTTTTTGTAATTTTAGCCCGAATAAGACCCAAAATCCTTACGCAAATTATCATTTTCTTTTTAATTCGTTAATCATATAATTTTTTTTAAAAAATTTTATTTATATATATATATATATATATATATATATATATATATATATATATATATATATATATATATATATATATAAAAATAAATTTAAAAAAAAAAAAAAAAAAAGGTAATAAAACACATGGTTTAATTACCTCTTCCAATTGTTACGGTCATTTTTTAGTCTAAAATTAGGTTTAAAATCGGACTTTGATACAAACAAAACATTACGTTAAGGTGAAAAAATGTATTAAAAGTTAAAAATAATTAAAAATTAAATAAACAACTCTGTTAAATAATTCTACTTTTTAAATTTTTTTTATGATTGATAGTTCCTTTTACATATAAACATTTAGTTGACATTGTTTTGGTATACACGTTTTCAAATAGTAAATGTGCATAAGGTCAATATTTATTACTTAAATGGAAATTGTTTGAGTAACCCTGCAGGTTGTTCTCTTAGTAAATTAGGTTTGCATGATGCAGTAGAAACGTTGTCTGGTATAATGCAGTGGTATTTTAGGGATTAGTTTCAAAGCCTTGGTTGATATAACTAGATGGCGCAGTAATGATTAAAGCCTAAGGTATAGACGCAATCAAAATATGTTATCTACAAGTATGTAAACTGCTTGTGTCCATATAAAATTTATGAAGAGATAAATATGACATATATTTGATGTTTTGTGGAAAATTTTATTTAGAAATATTTTTCTATTTAAACAGCTAAGCTAATTGTAAATATGTTTTATAGTTTGGTGGCAAATTTATGTTTTATTTGGGGTTACTCCCCTAAATTTTTGGAAAATCCCCCCCTTTTGGCCCAGGTCCGGGGTTAAACAACTGACCCTGCTGGGCCCTTTTGACCCCTAAAAAAGAGATCGCCTGCAACAAAAAAGAAGAAAAACCCCCAAAAAATCAAGAACACTAATCTACGTTTGGGTGGTAAGTCGGCCACCGTTGTCAAGATAAAAAATCACAAAAGAAATGTAAACCTAATTTTAAGAAATTTTGGACTAAAAAGTTAGAAAGTTCTAAAATCTTTTATACTATTTATGACGTTTTGTTGTATATGACATAAGTTTATTTGACTAGTATATTTATAATTTTTAAAAAGACAAAAAATTTAATGCGGTGTGTTAATTGATTTTAAGTTTATCTGAAATTACTTTAGCATCGAGTATAGGTAACCATGTATTATTTAAATTAACAGATATTGATGCTCCACATTTATCTTTATTTTATAATATAATTGCATTTTCTTCTATTTTACGTTTTTTGAACAAGTTTCCTTTGAAAAAATCTAAAAGTTTTTGTTTATTATGTGGTTGTTTGTTTTGTTTTTAAAATTTGTGTTTTTAATTTTGTTCTTTTTCTTTTGGGGTTTTAAGGGGTCTAGATGTTTCATCTATAAAAAAATTTTTACATTCACAAGGGATCTTATTATTAACATTTTTTGTGTTTTCGTTTATACTGTATGGTTTTGTTTTTGTTACTTAAGATCTAATAGTATTTTGTGTTTTAAATATTGTACGAACATCATTTTTTTTTACCTATTCTTTGATTTTTATTTGATAACCCCAAGAATTTTGTAACAATGATTTAATTGGGCTTTTTGTTTTGTTTAAATTTTTGTTTAAATTTTAGGAGCATTTTATAAATACAAGGGTAATTAATTTTAACTAAAATATCTTTTTAAAAAATTTTTTTTTCGTTTTTTTTTTTTTTGATCAGAATAAATTATTTTAACTATATTAAAAAGACTTTTTAACAACTTCTTTTTCCACCACTATTGGGTGATTAGAGTCAAAAAACCTACATATTCAAACATATACCTATAGTATATGTTTAAATATGGGTTTTCTGTAAATTTTAGTTTCAAAATTATTTACATCTTATTTATATTAAGAACTAATTGTCATTTGTGGTTTATTTACTATACGAAATATTAACATAATGACTACCTACATACATAACATCCTATTTATCGCCATGATGTTTATCTAGCTACCTCCTACAATATCACCAACACAAAATCTATAGTCTAATGCTAATGTATATTTTACTCCAACGAATCACCGTTATAAAGTGATCTGACGAACACACTGGTTATAAAGCAGTTCGTTATTTTTATATTTAGTGGTATGATACACGTTTCTTAAAATGTAAGCAATTACAACGTGTATCAATTAATGCAAGTAAAAAAAATGTAATTGATTTAATTACTTACATGGTTCACTTTGTTGTATAGCAACTGCCTTAGGTCTAATTACTAACATGAATTTTGATTTAATTGGTAATGGTTGATATTTAAACAATGTGTTACATCAACTCGGTAATTGGCAAAAACTGTAAAGCCGATATTGTTTTCTAGATCAATATTTAATTTTGATTATAACGATATATACATTGTTAAAACATACGGTTACGCAATAAAATATTTTTGTTTCTATTAAATAAATATGAATATTTTTTAAAGTTATAATTTAATGACTAAATTTTACGGTTAGTGGTTGTGAATGGTATAATTAAAAAAAAACAAAAATTGTTATACACAAAATTAGCTGTAACACACAAACACACTATTTCCATTTAATACTGGTGAAATATAACCCAGGTTTAAAAGAAAAGTGGTGTGTGCTGGGTATTGGACAAAGCTTTTTCTTCGCTGCACCTGAATCTGAAGTCAAAATTAGGGGTCAAACAGCAAAAAATCGGGAAAAAAGTAATTTTACATATTACCGTTTTTTTTTTTAATTTTTAAGCGTTCATATCTTAAAAACTATAAAAATACACAAAACTTTATAAAACATAAATTATGTATTTTTACAAGGTCTTTAATTTAACATAAATAACAATTTTGTCTAAATGCAATATTTTTTAAGTTATATTAAAAAAAAACATTTTTTAGGATTTTTTCAAGGTATAGGTACCCCTGAAAAAAATTGTATAATTTTTTTAATTTTTATTTTTTTTGCACATTTTAAGTGATTGGGGATTTAAATAAATAAAATAAACAATTTATATTAAAAAAACTTAATTATCGCAAAAATATTTTTTTTCTATTTTGGACTGACATTTTTTGTCAAAGTTACATTTACGTCCTTTATTTTAAATTTAAAACGCTTTATTTTTTGTTGTATGAAATTTTTTGTATCTCTTATAGTTTATATAGTCGTAGTCCAAGCATTCTGTTTTAGCAGGTTTCTGCCGGTAAATGTAGCTATTTAATTTACTGATTCCTTATTTTTTTATCAAAGACAAAATGACATCAATGTGGGACTTAAATAAGTCACAATAAGTAGTAAATCAGTATATTTGCAAATTATGGTTGGATATTACAGAGAGGGAGAAAGAAAAAGAAACCGCAAGATGATAATATCATACAGATAAAAATACTAGATCGTGATTTTTATCGGTTTTTTTGGGTTTTTCTTGATTTGTTGCTGTGGGTTCTGACTTCTAATTGGTATTTAGCGAAAAAAATACGCCAGGAAATGTTAGTTCAACACCCAGCACATTTTTTTGTAGACCTCTGTAATTAACATATTTTAGCTGTTGTGTATTACATAGTTAATATGGTTAACAAAGAATACTTATTGCATAGCTACAATTTATATAATTGAAAAAAACAATTTCCACTTGTTAATCTAAACAAGAAACCCTTTAAATAGTTATGAGCATTTCCACCTTTGCTTCGCGAATAGAAATTGCTCTTAAATTTACTGAAAAGAAAATACCCGGCTTTTGAAATTCGAATTATTTACACATACAGCTTATCGAGCAATGTGTTTTCAATATAAATCCTTCTAAAATACTGCTAAGCCGGTTTCATATCACGAAATGTAAATACATACGGTTTTGAATCCACGGTTCGTTGGTACAAATACATTTTTTTTTATTTTGATTTACCGTTTTAAGGGTTTTGTTTTTCATAGTTAACTTAAACAAAACTTTTGTTAAACATGTATTACAATCATTATTATCTCTACTAATAAATTAAAATATGTACAAATGCCCTAATCAAAAAAGACTTGAACAGTGGTATAAAAAGATTGTATGTTTTAGAGTATTGAGTGAAAAGATGCGAAAAGAACTGATGTTACAGAACTGGCCAAGGTAGAGACACTTGTTTGCTTAACTATAACGGGGGCAATCAAAACAACCCCAACAGCAGCCATAGAGTGTCTCTTGGACCTTCCTCATAGTGATGGAAGAGGCAAAAATGGGCTATTTCGGGCTGCAACAAAAACTAACTAGTGTCTACGCTAGTTTGAGACATAACGACATAAAAAGGCAGGTTGGCGACAGCATCCTGGACGGAAGAACAGACCAGATGATTTCCCAATACTCATTTAACAAAAACTTTGAGGTTAAAATTCCAGATCGGAGTAAGTGGCAGCAAACGATCTCCCCGGCACGGTTGAAGACATCATCTGGTATATATACCGAGCAGGGAACACAATTCTTCATTCCACTAGGAACACACAGTTCTGTATTTCAAAAGGGAATTTATGCTTTACTGCACTCTGCAAAAAAATAACAGGAGGGCTTATAAAAACAAGCGGCTCTGCATAATAACAGACAGCCAGGAGTCACTAGGGGCATTAGTAAATCCCAAGGTAACGTCCAAGCTGACATGGGAATGCCAAAAAGAACTGGAAGTTTTGGGAGAACGCAACAGGGTTACTCTTCTGTGAGTACCAGGACATTCGGGAATAGAAGGCAACGAAAAAGCGGATGAGCTAGCGAGACAGGGATCATCTACACCAAACTTTGGACCAGGACCTGCCCTTGGAGTGACCAAGCACGAGGGCAAACCAGAAAATGGATCCGAAATAAACACAAGGAATATTGGGGGAGCCTCAGTGGAATAAGCCATGGAAAAGGCTTTATAAGGGGCCCATCCAAAAGAACGAAAGAAGAGCTACTCAAATAAAGTAGAAAAAGACTTCACATAACAGTGGGACCGCCAAAAGGACATCTACACAAGATAGGGTCATACAATGGGGACCCAAGTTGCAGAATATGAGACGAGGAGGAAGAAACAGCCTACCATATCCTGTGCGAATGTGAAGCGTTGAATCACAAAAGACAGGCATTACTTGGGCAACCGAAAATGAGCCAACAGGAATATATCAACCTATCAATCTTGGGGTTATAGGTATAGACTTGTAGAAGAAACAAAACTGAAAGGATTGGTATAAAAGACAATGGAAGATTAGGCACAAAAAGCCCAAGAGGCTGCGCTGCCTCCAGTAATAAATCTAGACGGCTCCCATGGAAGAAGAAGAAAAAGAAGATGAAGAGTATTGTGTTGTTTATATTAAAGACACTTAAAATACATTAGTGTCATATACTATAAAAACGCTTTATTCAGGGATGATGGAAAAAAGTAAACCGGTATGGACTTGTATAGATTCTACGCGATAACCAGACAAAAAAGGTCTGAACTTACAAATTTAGAACAACAATGGTGTCGTTGTAAATCAATTGGGAAATGGTAAAATTATTATTTTTTTAGAAGCTTTGTAGTTCAAGTAAATAAAACACCTTTATTTATTCAGTTATTTTTTTATCTTTTGGATAGCCTACGGAGGCTTGTAAATACCTGGCTGACTACAGTGAGTGCAAGATTTTTGGATGTTAAACCCATTTTTCCCAGTTCCGTTTAAGTTGTCCAAACACAGAAATAGGCAGATAATGCATTTTACAGCACCTTTAAGATAAAGCGATAGTGCCACTTGGGACGTTATATAAATAAATACTAACTTTGTTAGTGCTTTTTTAGAGCATAAACATCTTTTAAGTACCGTTTTACTAAAATCTTAATTTAACATAATGCACTTTATTCATACGAAAAACTACCAATTCCTTAACAAAACCCATTTTAATAAATGAATATGTTTATATCCAAAAACATAAACTGGTCGCTACTCTGAAGATTACGATTTGACGACTTAACTTAGACGAAGTTCAAAACGTGTAAAATAGGAAGTTCGAGTATAACATATATAGACAAAAATAGGATTTTTTTTTCACGCTGAAGCTTTTTTCAGCCAAGTTCTCTTAATAGTAGTTGTTACTTTTTAGTTTAGAAAATGCTAGTTTGGGTTTTTGTTCGAAAAAATTATAGCCGAGTTTTAAAAACGTAAACAATACCTTTATAAATAAATATAATACATGTTTTGTCCAATAATAAAAATATAATAAACCTTTTTGTCGCGTACTCTTTACACTTATTAAAACGTATGCGAATAACTATATAATTTAGCACAGTAGAACGGAGTTTTCGGTTGAGAACATTTTAAGCGGGCAATGATGCATAAGCTTAGCAATTTCTAGCTATTTTCATTTTCCACTGCAATGTTGTTCTCGCTCTAGGCCTACATAATAATTTATATATTCATAATCGAAATACAACGATAAGGTATAATAGAAATCACAAAAGAAATAAAAACAAATGTTCCACAAAAAATTAATAAAATTTGAGAATATTAATAAGTATTCAAATAAATTTCAAAACTTCTCTTTTTGTTAAAAAATTACACTCCTAGTAAAAATTCTGCCCGACCAAAAAAATTAATGTTTCGTCATGTTGATAATTGTTGAAAATTGTCTAATTAAATTTTTAACACACTTTAATTTACATGAACCCACTATTTATTTCACTTTAGAAAAAGAACAAAACTCACAATTTTCTTTTCTTTATATTTTTAAAAAAAAAAGATGTAAATAATTTTGAGACTAAAATTTACAGAAAACTTACATGTACAAACAGATACTTAAATTTTAACTCTAATCACCCAATAATGGTAAAAAAAGTTGTAAAAAGTCTTTTCGACAGAATTAAAATAATTTGTTCTGATCAGAACAAAGAAAATGTAAAAGAATTTTTTAAAAGATATTTTAGTTCAAAATAATTATCCTCTTGATTTTATAAAAAAATGCTTTTTAAAATTTAAACAACCAAATTTAAGTGAAAAAAACTTTTACAAATCTATTTTTACCATATATTCCTGGCTTATCAAAAAACAAATAAACCAATAGGTAATAAATTTAATATTCGAACTATCTTTAAAACACAAAACACTATTAAATCTCAAGTAACAAAATTAAAATCATACAATAAAAACGAAAACACAAAAAATGTTATTTATTAGATTCCTTGTAAATGTAATACATTTTTTATAGGTGAAACTTCCAGACCATAAGCTAAGTCATAAAAGAACATAAAACATAAATAAGAAATACAGAATTTCACAAATCAAAAATCTGTCAATACGCATTTGATAATAACCACATAATAAACTGGAATGCTTCTGGAGTTTTAGCAAAGGAAGCTTGCAATTAGTTTATTAAATAAAGAGAAATGTGTAGCATCAATATCTGTTAATTTAAATAATACATGGTTACCTATGCTTGATGCTGAAGTTAATTCAGGTAAACTTAAAATCAATCAACACACCATACCACCCCCTTTTTTTTGTCTTTTTGAATACTATACATACACCATTCAAATAACCTAATGTCATTTGTGACAAAACGTTATAAAGGCGAGTATCCAAAATAAAACAAACTGAAAGATAAATCCGCCACAAAACTATGGAAATTTTTTATAATTATTTTCATTATAAAACAAATTATTTATATCTTACATAAAATATGAACTCCTGTTTCGTGTCATAGTCCATTTTGAAGTTACAGCGCCAACAGGCAGATACACCGACAGACAAACAAAAATTATACTTATGGTTATTTAGGGACCAACAAATATAAATATTGAAAAATACAATGCAATAAGAATACTTTTCTTACAGCGTCTTTATGGTCCAAAGCTCATGATAAAAGCGGTCCTTACACTCTGGAGTTAACATTTTTAATTTATTCTTCCTCATCTCCTCACATAGCTGTGGTCAAAAACACATAGACTTTTTACCGCTTATAATTTATGGAGAGGAGTAAGTAGATAATACTTTTGAAAAATTATAATAAAAAATTTAAAAATAAAAGAAATGGCATGTCTCTTAATTTTTTTAGAAGTGATCTATAACAGCATATTTAAATATTTTTATATCACCTTCTATTTAAAGCGGGTTTTCAGGTTTGATGATCTGATTTTTATGCACTTTTTGAGATTTTTTTTTGTAAGAACCTATATAGAGATAGAACTTTAAAGTTTTTATCATTTATTAACAAGTGTTTCAAGAGTATACATATAAATTTTAAGCTAAAAAATACTCATTAGAAAAATTTTAAAAATTTATTTTTGACAGACTTTGGAACAAAAAATTTTGAATTTTATGTCTATTTTGGCAACTTTTTGTTAAAAAAAAATAGAAACATATTAAATATTGGGGTGAAAATAGTTTATTCTGTGCGTCTGTATGTGCTGATTCAACCCTATAATTTTGAAGTAAATCAGTCAAGCCGTTCTCGAGAAATAATGTAGGAAAGTTTGAAAAACATAGTTTTGAGAAAAACGAGTTTGAAAATTCAAGTACAGGATACTATAAAAATCCTATCTTACCATTAATCTGCGATACCAAGACTAAAATAAATTTCACAACGTGAATAACTACACCATTTTTTTCCTAAACTTGCCTCTTCTAACTGCTGTATCTTTGTAATGGCTTTGAATTTTGAAAAAACACTTCTTCACCATATTCTAGATATATCTAGGAAACAATTTCCCCCAAATCTCGAAATATTTAAGTTTCGTGTGAATAAACTCCCTATTACCACACCCCCACACCCACGGTGCGTTAGTACTTAGGCCTTAGCCTTTGTGAACTGTCACAAGATAAAAAGAAATAAAACCAACCACAACTTACCATAACTAACCACCCTAAAGTTAATAAAGTAAATCTCTCTGCCAGATTTTATATGGATTTGTGGATTAATTTTTTAATCCATTATTGCAACTTTTTCGCCAAAAGTTTGCAGCAACTATATTAATAAATAATTTATTTAAATTTTCATTATACCCATGCTAATAATCCTTGGTAAAACAATAACAAATCCTTAGAGAATAAACTGCATAACTGCGGAAAAAGTTGGCCCTTATTGCCGGATATCGGGACTCGGGGAAATACTCAGGTCAATTATACACTTTTAAATAAAAAATAATG
This sequence comes from Listronotus oregonensis, assembly GCA_019359885.1. Taxonomy (NCBI): domain Eukaryota; kingdom Metazoa; phylum Arthropoda; class Insecta; order Coleoptera; family Curculionidae; genus Listronotus; species Listronotus oregonensis. The sequence continues at coordinate 23,105 of JAHBCN010009622.1, forward strand.
ATACTGCAAGGACCCTGTTTTCCATTACTTATTTTTGTGAAAAAGATACGTTTTTTTGTGAATACCTTTATACTTATACTTTTTAATTTAAATCTTCTATCTAACCAATTAAAATTTATATTTTTTATTGGCTTTACGTAGAGAGTAAAAGCATATACGTTTTGCTGTAAAATTTACATTTTTCTTATTTTTATTTAAATTATAATATTATTCATGTAGTAACATAAGGATAGCAGTAAACTGTTCAAGACAGTTCGCTTTAAAAATGAATACATTACGGGGTGAATAGAATAGAATAGACAGTATTAATAAGCTACAAATTGTTTGTCTTTTATAGTTAGAGGTAAGTCGTATGAAAAAAAAATAGTAAGCAACTTAAAATTCTAAATAATAGCAGTTGTTTTAGTTTTTGGATTTTTAAAAAATTAGGTTTTGTTTACTTTAGAATTATTTATTGACATCGCAGACAAGGATTTTGTAAACTTCTCGGAATCAAAAAGAAAAAGTTTTTTTTGTCGTTACATGCACGATGCGAATATAATAATGTGTAAACTATTTTATTTTTAAACCTTTAGGGTAAAACATTATTTTACATAAATAGTAAAAATAAACCACATACTTACAAATTTCTTTAATAAAACACAAAAATATATGGCATCTACTTTTCTGTGATGCCAAGTGAAAGTAATGTTAATAATGACCAATGTCATTATTAACATTACTTTCCTAATTGCGTTTATTGCAAAATTTAATTTAACAATCACTTTTAATAAATTATTATACTGTAAGGATTTAATAGAAGGCAACGAAAAAGCAGATGAGCTAGCGAGACAGGGATCATCCACACCATACTGAACCTGCCCTTGGAGTGACCAAAACCACAGCAAAAGGACAAATCAGGAAATGGATCCGAAACAAACACGAGGAATACTGGGAAAGGATCAGTAGAATAAGACATGGAAAAGACTCAAACAAAGTAGAAAAAGACTTCGCATAAAAGTGGGGCTGCTAATAGGGCACAATAACCTAAAAGGACACCTACACAAGATAGGCTCTTACAATAGAGGCCCAAGTTGCAGAATGTGCGACGAGGGAGAAGAAACAGCCTACCATATTCTGTGCGAATGTGAAGCGTTGAATCACAAAAGACAGGCATTATTTGGGCAACCGAAAATTAGCCCACAGGAATATATTAACCAACCAGTCTCGGGGTTATGCAGACTTGTAGAAGGAACAAGACTAATGGGAGGATTGGTATAAAAAATAATGGGAGATTAGGCACAAAAGCCCCAGAGGCTGCGCTGTCTTCGGTAGTAAATCAAGACGGCTTCCAGGAAAGAAGAAAAAGAAGGATTTTTAACTTCTGGTTGCGTGGTTTGACAGTTAAATCACTCGGCAAAACTTTAAAAACTTTATTCACAACTCTACAAGTAGCGCTTCACTCTTTTTTCTTAGTCTATTACTTACACAAAATAACTGACTAACTATGGGTTACTGCAGTCTTTTTTCCTTCTTTGATAGCCTTACAAGCTCTTGTATTAGCCGCCTTTATATACCTAATTTACACATTTTAAATTAATCCAGAATCAATCATACGTCTCTAGATTATTCTATTTATTACCTCTAAGAAATACTACAATGTAACTAAAAACTTTTTTTATTTAAGGATGGTATTATATCACAATTTTCATTTGTCATTAGTATTTACGAAAGTCGGTAAAAAATATTTATATTTTAAGAAAAATATTTTTTTCTCATCGAACCTGTAAGACATCCTAGTTCGCAGATACTTAGTCTTACCATACGTCCCCTAGACTCTGCCAGAACTTAGACATAAGTTAGACGTATCAGATCAATCAAAACTAATTAGCACGTGTAGGCACGTGCTAATTAGTTTTTTTTTATTTATTAACTTTTTTTATTATTTAGTATACATTTATTTAAACTATGAATCAAACTCATGCTCATAATCCATTCTAAATAACAGAAAATCGTTATAAAATAAAGTGCCTAACTGCGGAAAAAGTTGACCCTCATTGGCGGATATCCAAACTCTGGCACATATACAGGTCAATTAAACACTTTTAAATAATAAATAACTACATTTCAAACGCCCCGTTTCCAAGCATATATTCTTTTATGATACACGTATGTTTTTTTTTATGTAAATACCGCCATAACCGTACATTTTATATTTTTATTTGAATCTTATTTCTGTCTACTTAAAATTCATATTTTATCATTGGCTTTACGCAGAGAGTAAAAGCATATGCGCTTTGCTGAATTTCTGTAAAATTTACATTTCTACTTATTTTCATTCAAAATATAATACCATTCGAGAGCAACATAAGGATAGCAGTAAAGTGTTCAAGACAGTTTGCTCTATAAATGAATAAATTACGGGGTGAACGGGATCTCGACACCACAGATCTTCTTACTTATCACCTTGTTAGTGCGCGCCAATAAATACATCGACCTAGACCTATTTATGTAACGATCTTCGTATGTATTCGATAAACAAAATACAAGAGGAGAATATTTTTTTCAATATATTATTTGAAAAAGTGATATGTAAAAATTTAAATTTATCTTTAAATTACAACAGGCCCACAAAAAAAGTAGCGAGTGCTGGGTGTCGGACTAGGTTTTTTCGCTGAACATGAATCTAAAGTCAACTTCCAACAAACAGCAAATAATTAAGAAAAGGCCTAATTCCAAATATTAATTACGATAACAAGACCTTTAATTAAAGTACATAACCTTTTTGTCTAAATGCCATATAGTCTAGTAACTGAAGACCTGAAAGTACCCAAAGCTGTAAATAAATCTATTCAGTTTTCATTTGTGGCTCAATTCTTAGTCTTCGCGGACGCTTCCCGCGAATATATGCCAAAATATGCGAATCAGATAATTTTTGTTCAAACGGAAAATGAAGATCACCTCGAAATCAACAAAAATGGTCCTTACCATTATTTTTGCAATATAAATATTTTTCGCAAAAACGGCCGTAAAAAATCCATAACATTCCACACTGGATAGACGTGGTAGTTTCTTACCGTGAGTCACTGGTGTGATGAATTTCCCTGATTTTTGAAAAATTATTGGACTTTATTAAAAAGAAAAAAGTACATTTAGAAACTAGACACTCTAAGCTTTTAAATGATGTGCATTAAAAAGCATTTCTATAGATGATGAGTTTTTGATTAGCGTTTATTCTAGATTTTTTAGAACTCCGGAAATGGCTAAAAAATGCAGATGGGCAAATCAATTTTTTATCAAAACGCAAGAAAGATGGTTAAGGATATTTTTTGGGATCATTGAATACTTGCTAATGAATTATAAAAAAGAAATGTTAATCACAATCCATTTGTTTAAAAAACATCAATAAATTAATAAGATACTCTCAGAATATTGTGAAAAATTCCAGAAAAATCAGAATGGTCCCAAACTCATATGCAATGATAGGTACGGGTTTTCCCATTTCGAGAAACTTTGAATGATTAAAAAATGTACATTATTGCCCGTGTAATGGAACAATTTGTCCGCCCGCTTTTAAATGAATTCATAAAGATAGCGGCATTCTAGCGGTAGAGCGGCAGCTGAAATAAGGGGATTTTTGGGTCCCGTTATCTCGAAAACTATTGATTTTTCGAAAAAAATTATTGGGCGCATTTTTGTAGATTACAAAGCAATCTTCATTTTCTTTTCACAAAAATTCTCCAATTCGCATATTTTGGCAGATATTAGCGAGAAACCCATTTTTAGCCCTTTCCCACCTGTTAATGTTGATTAACTTTTTTTCGCTCAAAAGCATCCCCGAAAACCTAAGATTTGAGCAGCACAGATCTATTTACAGCTTTGTCCTTTCATGTCCACTAAATGAATATAATTAATACTTTTCGAGTTTTAATAAAAAAACTAGTTTTTAGGATTTTTTCAAGGTATACCCTAAAAAACTTTTAAAATTAAAATGTTTTTTATTTTTGGATTTTTTCTGCAAATTTAAAGTGATTTTGGATTCAAATGAATAAAATAAATGATTTTAGATGACTGAAATTTGTTGTCGAAATTACATTTTCGTTTATATCTCCTTTATTATTTATGTTATCAAAAAGGTTTCTATAACTTTTTTATAGACAATTTAAAAAGCTCTCTTTTTTGTTTTATGACCTTTTTAGTAACTCTCCGTGGTAGCAGGTTTCTGCCGGTAAATATACCGTGTCGTTTTTTTGGGTTTTCTCCATTTTTTGCCTTTTGACCCCCAATTTTGACTTTAGATTCGTGTTCAGCGGAAAGAAATACGTTTTTATTAGATATAAAGTTTTTATGGAGCCACCCTTATAATTTAGAGACTACTCGTGCAATATTTAAGAAATTTTGGCAATTGATAACTACCCCAAATGTGACCTTGCCAACACAGTCAAACTTAAAACTCACCATTGGCGTACGTTACAAGGGGCAAAAGTGTAAGTGGATTTTTCAAAAGTTCATATTAGCGATCTTTTTAGAATTTATCTAATATGTTATTTTTAATATGCACCTTGACGAACCCTCTTGTAGAAGTTTTCATAAAAATGTGCGCAAAGGTATTTGAGAGATAGGTTTTAAAAAACATTTTTTTGCATAAAATAATTTTTATTTGCGAAACTGTTGTTCAAATCAAAAAAAAAAAAAAAATAATAATAATAAATAAAAAAATAAAATGACGTGTTTTACCAGCCTGACTTGGTTTTTGTATTAAATTTTTAAATTTTTCAATAATGCAGAATTCTTATGTTGTTACTTTTTTTGTAAGGAATAATGTAAAAATTATGACAGACGTCACTATCCTCTAAACACAATTAGGAGAACGTTTTTAGGAAAATCCGAAGTTTAGTATAAGACAAGTTGCCATAAGTTTGCTAGTTTTATACACCTTTTAATAATATTTTCCTTTTAATTAAGTACATTCATAAACAATAGTTGGCAAAATATTTTAATAATTACTTCCATGCGTTAGTTAAGCCAAACAATAATAAGATTTCTTTTCGAGTTTAAATTGTGTCTTCTTTAAACATGATACATCACTTATTATAAAAAAGTATATTGACAAAAATTTTGCCTAGTTGAAAAAATTTAAATTTTGATTCAGAACTCAAACAAACTGATAGAAAGAATTATTTTAAACAAGTAAAAAAAGTTTTGTGTAATACCTATATCTGAATTACCCTTAGGCACACTCTCATGAAAACTTCCTTAAGGAGGTTTTTAAAAGTACTTATTAAAACATTTTGAAAAATCGCCCACACTTTTGCCCCTTATCACGTACGCCAATGGCGGGTTTTAAGTTTGATTGTGTTGGCAAGGTTACATTTGGGGTAGTTATCAATTGCCAAAATTTCAGATCGCACAAGTAGTTTCTGAGATATTAGAAAGGCTGAAAACTGCGACACACTGTATGTTTATGAAAAGTCTTCGTTGGGTACTTGCCAAGATGTTGTGGTGTGTGTAAGTAGAAACTATCTAGAATTTATTGTTTCTCGTGAACTTGCGTATCGCTTTAAACAAAATAAAGGAAAACCTTTTGGCAATTCAAACACCTATCAACGTTTCAGTGGTAAATCTACCACCGTATTCAAGATAAAATTAATTAAAAAAAATTAGCGAAAGTAAATAATATTTTAAATTAACAATATTTCAGATTTGATATAAATCTATAAGATGTTTTAAGAGCCTTTTCTAAAAAATTTATGATGCAATGTTATAAATGACATATTTATTTGAAATGACTGGTACATTTATGATTTTTAAAAATAAGAAGGGTGGTGATTTTAGGTTTTTCTAAATTTTCTTTAGCACCAAGCAAAAGTTAACAATAATATTTTTTTTAATAATAAAAATGCAATTCGTTTGATAAAATACTACAAGTATTCCAGCTTATTTCGATGGTTATTATCAAGTGTATGATGAACATTTTGATTTGCACTAGTGGGGCTCTAGCTATTTTTATATTTTGTTCTATGTTACAGCGGATTTACAAATCTTTCAGGAAAAATCCAAAAAACATTTTTTTGTGAAATTTTTTATTTTGAAAATAAAAAAATGGTAATTTTTTTCGTCAATAAAATGCATCCATTTAAGTTTAGCAACTTTTAGTGATTGGCTTTATATTCTACGCGTAAAGAAAATAATAAAAAAAAATGCAAAATTATAAATTTTTTAATTTTACAATTTTTTTCCCAAAAATTTTTTTTTAAAAAATTGACAATTAAAAAAAATACTATAAGAATAAAAATATTTGACAACTCAAAAAAAATGTTGATTTTACATCCCAAAAAAGTGGCGACCCACTACTGCACAATTACCAATAAAGGTTTTAATGATTATAAAAAAGTCTTCTATTCCCAGTAACATACTATGTAAAACAAAAATTTATTTATATAGCTCTAATCCGAACTAATTGGGACCGAACCCTGTTCGGATTAGCGAAAGTTCGGATTAGGCGGAATTTTGTCACATTAAGTCGTATTATTGTCTTTTTGAGGCATATTTAGCGTCTGATGTGTAAAATATCAAAGGTCAGACGCTAAATACACCTTTTTATTTAACAATAGATGTTGTAAAGCATTGCATCAGAAAAAGATTACTGACTTTAAATTGTGCTAGTCAATAATTTGTAAATGTCTAACAAATAAATAAATTATGTATGAGATTTTGAAACGTACGACGTTACTTAAAAATACTTGTTTTTTATCACTTTTCCCAGTTCTTAAATTTTATATTTTTTTTGTCCTGGCCCTGTTCGGATTAGGCGGATTTTCGGATAAGCGAGGTTCGGATTAGCGGGATTCTAGTGTACTTAATAATGCAATACTAAGATATTATAAAAAGACAGTTATATTCTTAAAAAGCTCAAGTATACTGTGTATGTTTCTAAGTTACTTTAAATATATTTATGATGTAATAAAATTTACTTAGTGGTAAGTACAATATAAATCTATTGTTCACTATACGTTGTGGAGTATTAATATATTCACCCTCACCTACTTCGGTTTCATAGCGCTGTTAAAGCCTAAATATATTAACCTTTTCTAAATAAGGGTAAGCATTATTATTTATAATTTATGAGTTTCATATATACAAAAAGTAAAAAACCTGAGAGTGTTGCAGTACGTAGAAAAATCCCTACTTCATAAATTCCAATGTATTTTGGGGCTAGTCCATAGTAAAAAAAGCAGCACAACAATCTGTTGAAATATGTAGTGTTTAAGAAATGTTGGTTGTTTTATTAATACCGTCAGTTGTTTTATCACTACAGACATATTAGTAAAAAAAATTGCTAAGTCAAAATAGTCAATGAACAGAACTTGGTTTAATTTTAGATCTTAGTACTTTACGAGGCCGAGATTTTTGGATAGGAACTTGGCCCTTATTTTACATAAGTGTAATTGGTGGGATTTTTTTCCCTTTTTCTAGGCTCAATGAATAGAAAAAGATTAAAGGGGGGAGATATAATGCCTTCATCTTAGTATACCTTGTTCTGTAGGTAGAATATAACCTTTAGACTAAATATAAAGTACGAATATTGCTCATTTTAATGTACCTTAAGTCGTTACATGGGTTTCACGGCTTTAAGAAATCGATGTTTTTATTGGCTTAATAATTTCTACAATATCTCTAGAATATTTTCCTAAATTTTTAAGCCTATCCGATAAATAGTTTTGGAGATACAGCCTTGGGAAGTTGCGCGCTCAAGACCAAGTAGGCTCAGCGCTTCGCAGGTAAATCGGTGCAGCTGCTCGACTATTGTACCTCCTCATTACTTGTTGAATCACGAGGTTTGTTTGAGGTTATAAGTATCCGTTGTAAATTTTAATTAAAAACGTCAAAAGTTTCTAGAACCCAGTGAGCGGAAGGTACTAGTAGAATTTTTTCTTCAAGCTTAAGAACGGGATTATAATCTCAGGTTGTTACGCAAAACCAAATCTCAGATTTCAGGACATAGACTTGACAAACATACTTAGTCGGGCCCAAAGAGTCCTACCCCTGAACGCTGATACCTGGCTTTCCCAACAACAGAAACGGTTCTCTTGTTCACGATTATGCTGTTGACAACAACATACAAATACTTATGACCAACAAACCTACGCACTATCCGACAAATAACACAAGCCCCCGTACATTGACTAGGACTAAACAAAAACATCCCTTACCTTCCTGATTTAGAAGTTCGACGAACTTTCCCCGGATCACCTGCCCCTACTATTAAATTGGAGGGGACAGCTGGTATTGAAAACGGACCCGAAACATGGTGTTTCAAAAACACGGACTGGAGACTTTATAGACAAATAAAAAAGGTAATAAAAACAACATAACCACACCAGAAAACCTGAAACATGGGGTTGCCGTTAACTAACAACTTACAGGCAGCTCTGTAAGGGGTAACAAAACGTAAGACATATTTACCAGAAGACAAACTACCCGACGAAATTGTCACCTTGATTGGGTTTAAAAATAACCTAAGAAAAAAGGTGGCAAAGCAAACGTAGACAAGACGCAAGGAGAATACAAGAACTACAATACACAATAAGACAACAAATTAATGAACAAAGTCTGGTCAAAGACTAGAGAAATTATCAACACAAGATAATTCTCTGTGGCGACTGACCAGACGACAAAACAAATTTAACAAAATCCCAACATAGATAGTGAGGAAACAGACTAAAGAACAGAAAGCGAATATATTGGCCGAAATCTCGCCAATATAGGCAGCACTACCCAAACTCCACGAAGAGCATCAGACAATCACAAATCTGGTGAAAAGTTATTCACCAGACATCCAAACCCCCCCCCATCCTTTCCAAAACCTTATTAAACCCGGGGAACTTTTTAATATAATAAAGGGTTCCCGAGTAATAAGGCTCCAACCGGACGAAATAACCAACAACATGATTAAAAACATGCCCAAAAAAGTCATTGTGCAGTACACATATATAATTTAATGCAATGATCTTGCAACACCTCCCACAACCTTGGAAAATAGCTACCGTTATCCCTGTTTTAAAACCAAGAAAAACCCCAAAAAACCGGGATCTTACAGACCTTTGCATTAACAAGTGGTCTTGCAAAGGGCCCGAGAGAGCCATACTGCTCAAATACCGGGGACCTTTGACAAGAACTATCCCAATGAGCAGTTTGGCTTTCGCGACGACCTAACACAACCTTACTGGTCTTTCAGTGAGCAAGAAGCGCTAAATAAAATTAATCTTAAAAAACACTTTTGCTGCTCGCGCTCGATATTAAAAGAGCGTTTGATACTGTATGGCACAATGGCTTGTTATACAAACTCATAACCATACATAGACTACGTGATAACACTGTTCCACTAACATCTTTCGCAAATTACTAATTTTTTTAAAAAATTAGTAATATTTTTTCGCTAAATACCAATTAAAAAAAAAATAATAATCTTTTTTCTCTAATTATTAGTTTTTCAAAAAAAAAAAAAAAAATAGTACTTATTACTACAAAATCGTTAACGAAAAAATCGATACTGGCGGAAGAATGGGCATCATAAGGGCACGTAGATTTCTAGTAGACATACAGATCGAATTGGATTTTATTTTGTCGGGAAACCAACCAAAACAATAATATTTGTTATTTTTCAAAAAAATTTGTAATATTCTTGGCTGATTACTATTTTTTCACAAATGACATTTTTTCGTTAATTACTATTAAAAAAAAAGTAGTAATATTTTCTCGCTAATTACTAATTTTTTTAAAAAAATAGTGATTTTTTTTGCATATTAAGTACTAATTTTTCAAAAAAAAATTTGTAATATGATCAAAATCAAAAAATCGAAACTGCCGTTCACTGTAACACCAGCCACCTGAATTAAAAAAAAAATCATCATTTGATTTTCAATGCATTAGTAACCCTTTCATACAAAATGTTTATTTTTATTTAAAATATGGCTAATGTTTTTAATGCGTAATTATTTTGCTTCGGGGCTTAATTAAGTGATACACTGTTGCCAAAGTTTTATTTTATTATTATTTTAATTTTTGTGTAAAGCATTGTTGAAAAGATAAAATTGATTGCCTTTATTTCTTAAAAATGAATAACAAGTAAAAAAAAAGGTTGTAAATGTTCTATCAAAAGCAAAAGTTTAAAACCAGTTAGATAATTAAAGAGAAAATGGTGTAATAAAATATAAATAAGAAAAAAATATAAAAGTTTTAAATATTTCCCAAAGTGCAACATCTTTATTGTCACTTACTTTGGGACTTACTGTATATATTTTAACTTTATGATTTACAAAATGGCTAGTGGTTTAACCTTTTTACTTACTAGTTTTTTAACTCTGTTTGCTTATTTTTCCCAAATACAAAATAAATATTTTAAAAAAGGTACCCATTTTATAATTTATTAAAATATGCACTTATTAATAATAGAGACAATTTGGCTTTTTCATAATAAAGGTATTCATTCAATATTTAATATTAAATATAGTTTTTGCATGTTATAAATATTAAATATGTTGTAGCAACATAGTAAAAAACATATAGAAATTGTTTTAAAGAATAAATTTGCAAAATAAATATTATATTGCTTAGGTAAATATATAATATAACTTAATTATATATATATATATATATATATATATATATATATATATATATATATATATATATATATATATATATATATATATATATATATATATATATATATATATATATTGTGACATATTTTTTCATTGATTTTTAATTTTATCCTATAAATTACAAATAACCTACAAAAAATAAAAAATTAGTAATAAATGTTATTTAAAAATAGTATAGTTTATGTGAAATATCTTCAGATAAGGAATATTTGTGTGGTATTTTATAAAAATATGTTTTGGCATATATTGAATATATAAAACGCTCTTTATTTATCCGAGTAAAATGCATAGAAATATATTATATAAAAATAATGTTTTCGGTAAAAGGAAATATTAAAAAATATATATTAAATCTCGCAGATGTAAAAATGGTACTTAAAAAAAAAATATGGAATATGCTTTAATATGTACTCTTCAAACGAAGCTGTAATACAGAAAATAGAATAATATTATTCCTCTTTATTTATTAAAAAAATACCCGTATTTTTACGATTTTTTTTTAAAAAAGGATATCTGGTTTGATAGGTTAAAAAAATAAATTTTTAATTTTTTGCATAAATTGTTTCCTTAATTTGACCAGAATATTGTGGTAAAGTAATTTTTTCCAAAGCGAAGCCATTACAAAGATACAGCACTTAGAAGAAGGAGGTGTTCGGAGCGCTGAGAGTTCTCTCAGCTTGATACCTGAGACTCTTCTATGCAACTACAGAAAAGTTTAAACAAGTTTGGGGAAAAAAAGGTGTAGTTATTTACGTTGTAAAATATATTTTAGTTTTTGTCTTGTAGATTAATGGTATGTTAGGATTGTTATAGTATATCTGTACTAGAGACTTCAAACGCGTTTTCCTCAAAGCTATGTTTTTCAAACTTTCCTTCATCATATCTCGAGAACGGCTGGACCGATTCACTTTAAATTTCTACGGTAGACTTAGCACATATAGACGCACAGAATGATCTTAAAATTTAAAATATTTTTAATATTCTATCTAAATTTAAATTTTTTTGTTCCGAAGTCTGTTAAATCCAATTTTCTAAATTTTCTTTTCACAATAGTTCATTCCATTAAGG